>NIPQ01090895.1:5059-16608 GCA_002806875.1 Lepidotrigona ventralis hoosana | reverse complement strand
TCATGTTCGGGGACACTATAAATTATCCAAGAGGGACGGAATTATACATTCTATTCTCTCTTCGTCAGGAGTCGGGATGAAAGAATACGCATTGATGAAACAGAGGGAAGAAGCTCGGAAATTGGACGCGGAAGTAGATCAAAGTACAAGTGTGATCATCAATCGTGTTGCATTGTGATCAACGAAAACCTGCGTTTGGCAAGGCGATTTTGCGCATTTATTAAATAGATCCGCGAAATATGACTCTGCCATGCTGTTCCAGATGAAATCATCGAGGAGGAGGGGGGAGAGGGAGGAAAAAAAAGAGGAGAGCCTCTTAGAATTAACGTTTACCCGGAACCGTTTCGACTTGATTTTCCGTTCGATGACGTAACGACAGGTTGCATCTATTTCCATTGTGGCTAATGCAACAGTACAGCTATTTTCGACAGCTCGAGATGGTAAATAGAAGCGACAAGAAGTCACGATCGAAGATACATGTTATAAACCGATTTATTCTACTGCGTGGTACTGCATCAATTAATTTGCGCCACGAATGTCTTAATTAATTTTTTTGCTCTGCAAACGTAGAAATCGATTTTGCAATGAATCAATCAATCACGTCTGTCGAGGCTGTTCTTTCGAAACATCACCGCGTAGAATTCTATTTATGGTTCAGCACTATCCAAGATAAAAAAGAAAATAATGTCGCACAATATGTCAAGAAACTTCCTGTTTGAGAGTCTCAAATCTTAGGCGAAAATAATTCGTTTATGTCAGACACTGTTTTATTTACCATTGAAAACGATAGAGGACAATTTTTTTCTACGTCAGAGACTTCTCTATTTGAATTTCTGACAATCGGAAGTGATAGAAAAGAACGTTTCTGTACTAGAGTTTATCTAATCGGAAGCGGTAAAATATCATCTTTCGATAAATGAATTTTCTACTAGTTAGAAGGAGGAATTCACTCTCAAAAATAAATTTCTTGCATTACGAAAATCCACAAATTTCTTTCGTCATTCGTCCGCCATTTTTCCAGGTGACTTGATGGACGAAGAAAACGTGCTAGACTTCCTGACGAGTCTAGAAGCGATGGACCTGCCCGATCGCATTGAAGAAGTAAACGCAAAGATCTTAGAAAAGATCGTCGAGGATACGGAATTCGTGGCAGTCCTTTTCTGTGAGTTCTCTTTCCCTCGTAATTCCGACGTGATCTTCTCTCAATAAAAAACAAAACAAAAAAAATCATATCTCTTTCTTTCTGTCTCCCTCGAAAGCAAGTTTATTTCCCTTTCGTCAGAAAGAGTATTTAAAGAAAACAAAAAAGACTATAAAATCCTCTGTCGAAGGTAAAAAGAATGAAATATAATTTTTTGAAATCTTCGAACAACAAAGAGATATTTTGATTTCAGCCATGTAAATAATTGATTATCGTGCAAATCGAATGCATATACATATATGTGCACATAAGTATATGTATATCGATCCAAAAACAGTTCGTGTACATTAATACGCAGTAATTTTTCTTATTATTATTTTGTTGTCTGACTAATATATGCCTGCGCAGACACTCTGCCAGTGTATGATTACGATTAACAGAGCTTTCACCAGTGTCACAAGCAGCTGAGAAGCTCGGTCGCATTAACACGTCTCAAGCGGATTTCTTTGGTTTTATTTTCACTGATATTAACGACGAGCGAGTTCTTCATTTTTTTTCTCTCTCTTTTTTTCTTTTTTCAATGCAATGCAATGTCGCGGTATCGAGATATCGTTACAGCGTTTATTTTGTAGATACCTCTTTCACCTCGACGTGACCATCGTTCCATCCTGCTCCCTCTCCCTCGCCTTAACGAGATTTCTCAATGCGAAGAAAAATTCTCCAGGAGGAAAACGATTATTTTATTTGCTTGGTATCTCATGGAAAGGAAAAGGAAGAGATTCAACATTCTTCTATGCATACAAAATTTGCTTTACTCGTGAGAGACGTTTTCTAAAAATTTTTCTTCGACTAAATGAGTGCAGTTATACGTTCTCCTTTAGTCCCACCGATACTCTTCGTCTCAGTATTCGTCTTTCTTCTATTCGTCTGTAAAAATTTGTTATTGTCCGTTGTGGCACGATCAACGCATCGCAAAGATGGACAGATTTCAAATGGATTTCAAATGCAAATGTTGTAGAAACGTTAAAGGTATTCTCACCTCGACGTGAGAATTTGTGAACTATGGATTCTCTCCACTTTGCGATCCGATCACTTACGACATACTTGTAAATAATACATACATGTGAAACGTTCTTGTGTGTGTTGATATGGATAGGTCCGGATACGCAACGATGCGCTGGCGTTGGTTCTAGTAAGTAAACACTTCAATGAAATCACTGCTATGGATGTCGCACAGCTTTCGTTTGCAATGCTTGTACCCATGTACTGTGATGCGCCAGTTCGAATGTTTGCGAAGAAGAGAAATATTTGAACAGTTTACAAATGTTTAAAAGTAAAACACGAAAGATATAGATAAAGAGAAATTATCTTTCTTCACTTTACAATCTTCTTGAAGCATGATGGTACGTCACGCGATGCTTGATTATATGTTTCCATATTATACGTTTTTTCACCCCATCCGACACGCGTCTATCTGTAACAAGTAGCATCCATTTACGAGTGACATTGAAGAATTTCCAGCGATTATTTGTTATAACCGAAGAGTCTAGAGGGAATACGGCGACAAAGAAGCACGAGAATCGGTTCTAGAGACAGTAAAAATAATAACCGATTGATGAAGATCTTTCGTAAATTTCTATATAACAAACAAGATAAGCAATATTTCTTAGATCAAAGAACTGAATGAAATACATACATCGTATTTCAGTGCTAATTATCAAGAGCCGTGATGCATTAAAAAAAACAATAGTCGCGACTTAGATGTTAGAATATACATTATCTTGCATCCCCCTGCCCCCTAGAATAGAAGGAATGTGTATGATGACTAAGAGAAATTTTGTATACTAATCCCTCGAGAATATCCTTGATTTCGTTATACGAAAGAAAAGATACGGAATGGTATCAATGTATATTCCTGTAAATTCGCCGCTGATGCGTAAAGAAGAAACGCAATGGAATATACCCGATTTAACCAGACTTGTTATCAGCTCGAAACTCCCCTATATCTATCTTCCGTATGTTAATCATAGCGCACGTACCGCGTAATAACTTGAATAACACTGTTCTTTATTTCAAATGGGACAGACAAGCCTGACTGCAAAAAGTGTCTGAAGGCCCTTCAAGAACTGGAGAACATCGATGACGAGGCCGATCAATTGGGGATCGGTTTCGTGAAGATTGCGGACGAACAACTCGCCGACGAGTATAATCTAGGCCCACTTCCGGTTCTGGTCTACTACAGGCATCAGATTCCTATAATTTACGAGCGTAAGCATCGCTGAAACTGAAGTTGTGAAACATAAGAAAGAGAGAGAGAGAGAGAGAGAGTAAATGAAAGATATTTTAGTTTCTAAACAATTGGGAAAAATTATTATTTAAATTAGTCATTCTTTTTTTCTTTTTGTCAGATGGTAAAATTGAACTGAAATTGTTCTTAGATGACTAGATGTCATTTAATTTCTAACTCCATTCGCTCGCGCGATATTAATCGAACGTTTGTGTAGATGAGCTTAGCAGAGAGGAGGACGTACTGGAATGGCTGGTGGCGAACAAGAGCACAGGGGACGAAGAGGACGTGATCGAGGACGTGACGGCGAAGACTCTGCAAACCCTGATCGGGAATATCGACAATCTAGTTGTTTTATTCTGTATGTAACTTTCTGTTCCTCTCGCATACTTCTGCGTTTCTTTTCATTACGTCTCTGTATTTTACGCGCTATATCCCACATTATATATAAATCAGTATTCCATGCTCTTACTATTATTATTTATTGCTCTACTATTATTCAAATCTTTCAGACAACCACGGTGACGAGGATTCGATGCAAGTGCTGACCGAGCTGGAGAAGATTGACGACGATTGCGACAAGCACGGGATACAATTTGTGAAAATCGACGACGAGAGAGCTGCGAAGGACTTTGGAATCGACTCAGTGCCGGCGATCGTGTATTTCGAGAAACAAATCCCAAATCTTTACGATGGTGAGTAGGTGGATGAAGCGATTGGGCAAACCGACAAGAATAAAACAAGAAGACTGGACGCACGGTTGGAAATTAAATGAAATGTAAAATTGAACGATCGTAGGGGATGTGGAGAACGAAGACGAGATTCTCGAGTGGTTGCTGTCGCAGTTGGAGAAGGACGAGATCGAGGACGTCACTGATGAAATGTTGGATCGTCTGGTCAAGGATGGAAAAACCCTTGCCGTCCTATTTTGTAAGATTTTTCGCTCAGAATTCATTAATCAATTCTTACAACACAATCTTTTTACTTGGTATTATTTTCAATTTAATTTCTAAACTGATCTTCGATTCAATTTTTGTACTCTTTTGTCAGTATGATATTAAAAGTCTGTAATTGTGTCAACGACTCACTGTGACTTGAAATACTGAATTTTTAATAATTGAAATTTATTACCGAAAGAAGGGAAACTGGATGTCCAGAATAAACTTGATATCTTTAAATTAACTAAAAATTGTCTAACAAAGAACTGTTGGTTCTAAAATCAATTTTATTTGCAGCAGTTAACTAATGTACAATAAAGACAATTTTCGGCGATAAACCAATAAAAGCTTGTAATTTCAAATTGCAAATTATCGTTAGACGACAACAACGACCGAAAATCGCAAAAGGTTCTCAACGAACTGGAAAATATCGACGACGAGTGCGATCAACTGGGGATAATCTTTGTGAAGATCGACAACACGGAGGAAGCAAAGGAATACGGTATCGAAAAGATTCCCAGCATGCTCTACTTCGAGAAAGGAATACCAACACTATACGAAGGAAACCTGGAGGACGAAGAGAAGGTTCTGAAGTGGCTGGAGGGTCAACAGAAAAGCGATCACATCGAAGACATCACAGATGAAATGCTCGATATGGTCATCGAGAAGATGCCTCACGTAGCCGTCCTCTTTTGTCAGTGATTAATGTCTTTTTATTTGAATTTATTTGAATTTATTTACGTATACTATACAACGTGGATATTCATGTAGAATATTATTTTATGCATTGAATTTATTGTGTTAATTTTTTTTTTTTTTTAAATAGATGACAAGGATCAGAAGAAGAGCCAGAAAGTTCTTGGTGAATTGGAGAACATCGATGACGACTGTGACCAGCATAATATAGCGTTTGTGAAGATTTCCGATGTAGAGGAAGCCAAGGAGTACGGAATCGATTCTCTACCTACGCTGGTATTCTTCGAGAAAAGGATACCACACGTGTACGAAGGTATTTTTCATAATGATTCAAATCATTCTAGTAAAATGTAATGACTACAAAAGAGAAGGTATCTTAATTTTCCAATTAAAAAAATTTTTATCCATATGTTTCAGTCTTATAGTGTTAAATTTTTGCAACAAATATGATGTAAAAATTCAACGAGTAATTTTGTAGTCATTGTATAGTTTCATCTCGCGAGGTTTAGTCAGGAACAAAAATCAGAAGGCATACAAATTTCGGAATGCTCGAGAAATTCGAAAGAAGGAAAAGAGATGATAGGAAATCAAAATAAAATCTTGGCGAATCTTTGAAGTCAAAGAGACTCACGCAAAAGAGAATAAAAAAATAAAAATAAAATTGTAATATTTCAAATTCCCCCTGCCCCCCTAAAAAAGAAAAATTATACTTCTCTTCGCGCGCGTGGAGGTGAAAATAAAAATTTCGCACTTTACAAAATATATTTATCCTAACTCGGACAAAGACTCGACAAAATTACGAACAAAAGTTATTCGAATTTTTCAGGAGATCTGATGAACGAGGATCAACTGCTCGGCTGGCTACTGCATCAGAAGAAACACACAGAGATACCGGAGGTGACCGACGAGATGATGGAGAAGCTGATTGAGACCTCGCCGTACTTGGCAGTCCTGTTTTGTAAGCGATCGATTCGTCTTTCTACCTCCTTTTAACATTCTTCCACTGTTACCGGTTAGGTAGGTGCTGTTGGTCGATCGCGAGCGAAAACGAGACACGAATTGATTCCTTTCCGTAGACGACAAGGACGACAAGCAGGACATGCGTATCCTGAACGAGTTGGAGAACATCGACGACGAGCTGGAGAAGGAAGGGATCGTGATCATTCGTATGGACAACGACGCCGAGGCGAAGGAATACGGTATCGATCACCTTCCGACTCTCCTCTACTTCGAGAACAAGATCCCGGCCATCTACGAGGGAGATTTATTGAACGAGGACGAAGTTCTCGAGTGGCTGATCGAGCAGAAGAACACCGCCACCATCGAGGAAGTGACGGACGAGATACTGGTCGATTTGATCGAGGAACACGAATACGTCGTCGCGTTCTTCAGTGAGTCTATTGCTTTCGAAATTTGAAATACATATATATATATATGTTCTCTCGACTTGGGAAAAATTTCTTCGCGCTTTTCAGGTGGAGATTGCGAGGATAGCGACGAGTGCGAGAAAGTCCTCGAAGAGCTCGAGAACATCGACGACGAGCTAGACGAAACTGGTATCATCTTCGTCACTACGGAAGACACGGGATTCGCGAAGAAACACGGGATCAAAAGCTTTCCCACCCTGGCTTTCTTCAGGAACAAGGAGCCCTTGATCTTCAAGGGCGATATCGAGGATGAGGACGAGGTTCTTTCGTGGATCACCGACGAGGACACTCTCGAGATACCAGGGAAAATCGAGGAAGTGAATTCCAAGATGTTGGAGAACATTCTTGAGGAGAACGATTACATTGTTGTCTTCTTTTGTTAGTACTGTCAACCTATTATACTTGTGTGATTATTAGATTAGCAAATTCTGTTTGGCTAGCAGCAAATTTCTCAAAAAAACTAAGGAACAGCAAGCAAATTTTAAGATAAATTCCAGAAAATATTTACATCATAAATCCTCCCTAATTGATCAGTATATGGATTCCAGATAAGGAAGGAGACAAGAAGAGCCAGAAGATCCTGCAAGAACTTGAGAACATCGACGACGAGTGCGAGGAGAAAGACATCGACTTCGTGAAGATCTCGGACGAAGGGATCGAGAAGGAATACGATCTTCCTGGGCTGCCAGCGTTGGCTTTCTACAGGCATAAATTCCGTCAGGTTTACACAGGTGACATGATGCACGAGGAAGCGATTCTAGAGTGGATACTGGAGCTTCGAACTCAGACACCGGATGTGATCGAGAACGTCGACCGGAAAACTCTACAGGTGCTGATCAACGACGTTGAACATCTCGCTGTATTCTTTTGTAAGTCTCCTACATTTCACAAATCTGCCATAAATCGATTCTCTTTTAACTCTCGACTCATATCATTGGAATATTTGAATTGAATGCATCAGAGTATAGATGAGAGTAAAAAGGAAAGGTTTCTTGTTAAAAAAAAAAAAAAGTAAGCTATTTCCTCCAAACAGACGATGACAAATGCGAAACGTGCTCGGAAATACTCGAAGAGCTGGAGACCATCGACGACGACACTGACAAACATGGTATACAATTCGTTAAGTCGAACGACGCGAAACTAGCCGCGGAAATCGGCGTCTTCTCGTTTCCGGCGCTCGTTTATTACGAGACTGGCGTGCCCATCATGTACGACGGTAAGTCTCGATTGCTTAATCCTTGGCTTGTTCGATCGCGATCAAGACACGCGCTTCCTCAGTTCGATCGTCTTTGTTTTCTTTCTTCCTCTTTCTTTTTCAATGAAATTATTTTCAATATCTTCTTATTTCTTTTTTCTTTTTTTTTTTTTTTTTTCTTTTCGTTTTNTCCAGTCATTATGATGTTAGATAATTTCGACAAGCTACGCCATTACAGTCGTATTTTTAGAATATCTCAATAATAGCTAGAAACATTTTCTTTCTCTTCGTCTAATTTGATCCAATTCATCTAATTTCTCTTCCCTATACAAAAGAATAAAATTACTTTAGACTTAGAGGGTTAAGTTCTCTTCGATTCGTGCGCTAAATCGAACGAAGAATCATCCTTTCCAAGTTCCTCTTCGAGGCGTCGCGATTTGATTCCAAGATTGAAACGACTTGGATTCTTAACTGTATAATTCCTTAATCGAACAGCAGATCTCTCAAGAGTATGTTTATGTCAAGTGCAACACGACTAACGTAGGTTTGTAGCCACGTGCTGATCAATCGATCAATCTGGAATAAACGACTACTTTGGATCCTCCGCTCGATCTTTCTTGATCTCATTCCAGAGACTCGAGATTAAGCTTACTTTTTATCTCGTTTCAGATTCTGCGCCTACGCGAACCTACGCAGATATTGTCTGCCAGTCGAATTTGCAAAATACTTCGTTTCAGATTCTGCGCCTACGCGAACCTACGCAGATATTGTCTGCCAGTCGAATTTGCAAAATACTAATGATTTTCTTTCTCTTGGGTCGTATCCTCTTATTTTCCTTTCATCCACTTTCCCTTTCTTTTTTGTAATTTTACACCTCGCACATCTCTATAGCGATACAATACATCTCTACTTTGTACATACATGCACATCGCTCATTTAACAAAATATTTGAGAGTCAAAAAGACGGGAAAAATATGATAAGTCTTTTTTGTAATTTTACACCTCGCACATCTCTATAGCGATACAATACATCTCTACTTTGTACATACATGCACATCGCTCATTTAACAAAATATTTGAGAGTCAAAAAGACGGGAAAAATATGATAAGTCCGTTTTTCTGATAACTTTCTGACTTGTAGTTAGAGAAGAAGAATTTTAATATGAAACAGATTCGAAGATATAAAGCTTTCAAAAATATGCGACAAGTCCACGATGTTTTGTAAGAAACGAATAATACGTTTTACATAGATACATGTTTCAGTTGATCACACATTTAACTCTCTATGCAATATGACGTGTTATATTTCAAAAAACTTTCTAAAAACTCGATTTATCGTATTTTTTTATCCACAGTCTTTATACAATACATTGATACACGACGCTGTTCTTACCCTTACACCATGATCGTGGCTGCGACATAAACATACCCTCTCTGAAATATTCCTCAACAGTAAAACGTCGAGGAACACGTGCGTTTCTTGTTACGCCAGCTATCACTAATCGCTTTGATTGCTTTTTGGGCCGCACGAGCCAGCACTAAAAAAATATCGAAATCACATAAATATATATATATATATATATATATTTATTATATATATATATATATTTATTATTATATATATATTATATATATATATATAAAATAAAATAAATGATAGTAAAAGAAAAGTCCGAAAAATACGAAGCACAAAGAAAACACATAGAAAATTCTTGTTCTTTTCCTCCCCTTTCGAACTTAACCGGACGAAAGTCAGGGGAAGGAAAAATCGTAAGAAACACGCTCACCTTTATTTATTTATTTATTTATTTATTTATACAAATGTCTTATTCTGTTGAGTTCTGTATTCATTGTGGTTTTCGCCGTACGTTAAACCGAAAATGCCGATAATCTGTACGAGAGCTGTATTTAGTATAAAAGTAACATCGCGTGGACACTGTACTTTCGTCGCGGTCACCGATCCTCGAGCGCGATAATTAATCAATAAATAATAATTTACAAAGTGAATTTCAAACCTGAGGATGAAGAAAATACATAGAAATATGGAGAATTGAAGTTAAAAAAAAATATATATTTATATATAGAATGCAGAAATCAAAATTCGAAGGAAAATATAAATTTACTCGACGAGAGAGAGGTATCATTCGAATCATTTTAATCATCGCGCTGCGTCTGTGATCGCGATTCATCAGATTCGTTTTTTGCGCATTTTCTGCCGTACGGCATCCTCGTTAATCGCATAAGAGCAACATGTACGATAATAAAACTCGATAATAAATATGTTTCCTAGTACCAATTAGTATCCTTTTGTATTTGCTTTGCCCGTTACTACTGCTAATGACTGATGGTAGAGTCCTTCAACCCTTTATCTATCATTTCTCCACAGATCGATTGATTAAAACACGAAAATCGTGAACGTCCAACAAATAAAATGAAGCTGTACGTAGTTTCATATTGTATAATAGTTTCTCACTTTTGTTTCGCCGTTTGTTTCTATTCAGAAGTTCGCCAGAGACGTTATGATAAACTAAAAGCTTGCACTCGACGAACAAACACACTTCACGATACTTCAGCAACACGGTCATCAGATTTTCACCGAGGATTCTCGACGTCCATATTTCTTAAAAAATAAATGCCAGAGGAAAAATGCATCGCCTAAGTGTTTTTCTTATTAACAGTAGAACTACCAAATCGATCAAATTTTTTTTCATAGATTTACAGTGGTGAACTTTTGTAAATTTGAATACTTTTTTTTTTTGTACGGGAAATTAATTTTCTTTATACTTAAATTTATTTGATATTAACGTTATACTATCAATTGGTAGTTCTAGTGTTAGAATAGAGATTGAAAAGTTGATGCTATAAATTTTACGTACATGTAAATCGTAAATCGAGCCACAATTTATCAATAAGAATTTTCTTTCAATAACTCCGATATTCATCGGTGAACTATGATCACGACTTGCGTATAAGGGGTAAGTTTCCTTGGACATCTAGAAATCTCCAGAAATTACCAAAATACGACGAGAATAGCCATTCCAGATCTTGAATAAAATGACATCTATAAAAATCTGAGAGTTGGTTTCTTTGACTAATTGTTTGAATTAATCACGTTTGATCATAATGATTGACAAGAGTTCGATAATTCGAGCAACGAATTAATGTGATAACTTAGGTAATCTGCTAGACGAGACGGAAGTGCTCGATTGGATGGTGAAGCAGAAGACAGACGAAAGTATCGAAGAAATCGATCGTGACACCCTGACCAAATATATCGAGACGAAAGAATTCCTGGCTGTTATTTTCTGTAAGATATAGCCCATTTTTTCTCTGCAAATGTTTGCAAAATTGTTGATTGCCCGCGATAAATTACATAATTCGCCGGGTAACTTGTTCGTTTCGAATTTAACAATTATGAGAGTCGATCTAATATGATAAAAAAAAAGATTCGTGAGAAATTTTCTTTATATACTCAACGAGATTTTTCCAAAAACTTAGATTTGACGTGTTTTTAAATAAAACTCATCCCTTAAGTGACCGAGTAATATAATTGCAACGAGTAATATATCCGACTCTTATAAATAAACTATCGATGTTAATGCATTTATGGAAAGTTCAAACACACGAAATATATGTAAAATGCATATAACGTGCAATGTAATATTTAGGTTTCTGCGAATTTTTATACATTCGAGGAAAATTTATAAAAACTACATGGTAGCTGCACATGCAACTATAATATGAAATAATATATGAAAACATAATACTATCCAACGTACCATACTAAAATATATAAAATATTGAAAATATAATATTTCCTTCTTGGATTTCAGTTTTTTTTTTTTTTTTTGGTGTGTTGGGAAAA
>NIPQ01090893.1:0-22744 GCA_002806875.1 Lepidotrigona ventralis hoosana | reverse complement strand
TTTACAAGAAGTAAGAATGTGTAACTAATTTTAACGATTTAATCAATTACTAAAAAAAGAAAAAATTATCAAATTATTTAAGTAGAAATAAAAAGTTAGCTTCCAAAAGTTCGTTAATATTTTTAAACTTCTATAAATATGAAATTTATTTGGAATAAAATTAAAGTTCTAAAACATAAATGAATCAAGACAAACACAATGATTGTAATAGAAAACCTTTTTATCTTCTTGTTTGCAATTCTAGAGATTTCTCTGATGTTAACTGAAATTTAATTTGGCCTTAAAAGCTTACGAAGTTCCAAATCTTTAGGGAATTAATTATGAAGTTACCGAAAAAGAACCTATAAAGTATAAACTAATTCTTTTAGATAACTATAATTAAATCTATGCAACAAATAAAAAGATTAAATATAAAACTAAAAATTAATTAATTCAATTACAATTAATATCGAATTTAAAAGCGTTTGGATAGAAAAATTCTAATTTAATATTAAGTAATTGGTTAGCAAATCATAATTTATAAATAATTTAGTTAGTTAATCATAGTAGATCAAATTCGATAGAATTTTCGGTAGAAAACGTTCTATTTATTTATATTGCTTTTTTCAATAAAAAAATTTTAACTTTTATTTATCAATTCAATATATTTTTCTTGTAAAATGTCATATTATATATTTCTAACATATGACATATATTTTCGGTATTTTTAAGCATATAACATTATATTTTTGTTAAAATTGCAAATAATATTCGTTTTCAAGTCCTTTAGCAGACAATACATTGTTTTCTAATTGTTATCGTAGCGTTATCTTCTCGAAAATATAAGTACTTTTGGAACGTAATTGTAACAAATCCAAAGCAAATGATCATGATGTTAGACAAAATGTTGAGTCAAATCATATAGATATAAGATTGTAAATTTTACAAATAAATTTAATCTATTTATTGTTAATAAAAAAATTTAGCTTTGTTTTTTCATTGTAGATATTAATTTTTTATCACTGATACAAGAGACAAATTAAAAATATAGAAGAGAAATTCTCATCAACTTTTCTAGTGCTTCTTGTTATCCTTAAAATTCGAAAATAGATATAATAATTAATTTCTATATTTTTGAAATGTTCTGAATTTAAATGAAATCCAACAAATAGTTGTATAGAATTTATTTGGACTGAATCAGCAACCATAGATCAGATTGACAATCACATTTTTATTCCATTCATTGATTTGTGAAAATTTTTTAAACACAGATGTAATTTGAGTGTTAGAGGATTCATAAAACAATGAATAGAGAGAAAAATTTTCTCGATGTCATTTTGGAAACAAATTGGCTAAACCAGTATTTTTAACTAAAAGCTTTTCATACGAATTTATCGTAATGATCAATTATTCTTCATTAATTCTATGCTTACGTATCGTTAGATTGATATAGCTGAAACCTTTAATATAAATATCACAAACAGTTTTGTAATTATTCGGTTTTAACTTAATTTTAACAAAAGATTATTTCTAAAAGTATTTTGAACATTTCAATCTCTCAGTTTACTCTCTACCAATTACTAAATAATATACTGAACAATGGACAAGTATTAAATACAAGTGTTTTACTTAAACATAGGTAAATTTTTAACATAGATAACAATTTACCCAAATAGATGATAATTTTGATTTTCTGTATTAGTTCAAAAAAGGTACAAATCCTTTAGATGCAACTACATATTATATTAAAATAATAATAATAGAATTATAGTAAGAATGTAGATAATACCAAGATTTTATTGTTGTTTTAATTGTATCCATCATCAACCAGTATCGCATTGATAATAAGTTTAACAGATGTTTTGTCACTTTCTATCAATATTCAAAAGTTTCTTTTCCATTCTTGTTTCAGACTGAAACTGTGCAATTTAAATTGCAAATTCTGCAGTGATCATGTAAATTGGAATTGGCTGAATCTGAAGATATCGATTTAAAGATTAACTACTATTGCAGTAATTAATTCTGTAACACAATTGATCTGGATTGGCATCAGTTATAATTAAGTATAATTTGCAGTGATCATGTAAATTGGAATTGGCTGAATCTGAAGATATCGATTTAAAGATTAACTACTATTGCAGTAATTAATTCTGTAACACAATTGATCTGGATTGGCATCAGTTATAATTAAGTATAATTAATTTATTTTTAAAAGTACTTACTATAAACAAATTACGTGATTTATACTTTTAGTAAGAAAACGATAATTGATAGACCCTCTATATAAATATTAGCAAAATTATAAAAGGTATAGAGAAAAATTGTTTAATTTATTTTTAAAAGTACTTACTATAAACAAATTACGTGATTTATACTTTTAGTAAGAAAACGATAATTGATAGACCCTCTATATAAATATTAGCAAAATTATAAAAGGTATAGAGAAAAATTGTATGGTTCTTTTCTCTTTTCAAATATAATGTATAGTTCTTTTCGTAAAAATCAACGCATATTCAATTTGACAATATTTCATTAATAAATATGAAATTAATATGCGTATTGTACATTTTAATAAAAAGCATTAGAATTACAAGAATGAAAATTTTAATTATTATACTACACAAATGAATGCAATTAATGCCTAGAAAATAATTGAAAATAAATGAAGTATCATAAAATAATCTGGAAACTTGAAATTCTATATTGCTTTAGAATATTTTNTCCTTTCTTATATGTATAAATCTTTTTATAAAACGAAAGTTCAGATTATTTTCATTATCACGTGATCTTTTCATTAAATTTCGTTGTAATCATAAAAAAACACGAAAATAATACATTTATCAATGAAAAATTGTTAATGATCGAGTTAAGATTGTAATTATTATAATTGTCTATATCAAATGTGATAAATTCTAATGATATTAATTTATTTTAATATAGGCATATTAAATTTATCAAAAGTAGAAGTTGGAAACTATACCTACATATTTTATAAATATTTAATATTTTAAAATACTTATTTATTGAATCATTTTCAGGAAAAATTATAGAAATATTGCTTCATATAATGCATAAATGATGCACATAAATTTACAAGAAAATTTTTGAAATAAAATAGTATGATTAATACTACTTAATTTATGGAATATTATTTGTACTAATATTATTGTACATTCGTAATAAGATTCAATAATTTGTCAAAAATGGAACTTAACAATTAAGTAACATCGCGAATCTGCTTAAATAAACAACGAATTATTTTTAACGAATAAACCTGCGAATAAATGTATTCATTTCAGCAAATGTGATCTATAGTATCCAAAATCCACGTATCCTCTCATGTTGAATATATATTCGATTCTGTCATTGCGCAGTTATAGAAGTTCAAGCTAATACCACTACCGAACCAATCAGTCGTCCTGGTAAAGTTCTCTGTCTCCTCTCTCTCAATAATGAAAATGGACATAATCTTTCAGATCAATTATTATCAAAGTACGTGCTAGTGATAGACGGAAATTATTATAGTAACTTCTTTTTTACTGCTATACATGTATGATGATAATTCTGCCACTAATAATATTGATTTCATTGGTCATTATACATATACAAATTTTTTCACTTTAATACAATGTAAGAAGATTAATTAAATTTAATTAATTTAATTGGTTAAATTGTTTTTTTTCTATTTTATTCATGGTTAAAATAATTAATTGTGTGAGTGAGCACAAATAAAAAAAAGATGTTGTATTAAGGTTTATTTTATTCATACAAGCATCGAATTTTCTAGAAGTTGTTTATTTGCTATTCAAAGTACAAGTTCATTTATTATTATATGTCTTCTAGAAATTATTATTTATCCAAAATGTGAGTTCGCATAAACAAATGAATTGATTTAATATCTAATTATAATGAATGTAATTTGTAATGTTCAGTTACTGCTTCATTACGGTNTATTAAGGTTTATTTTATTCATACAAGTATCGAATTTTCTAGAAGTTATTTATTTACTATTCAAAGTACAAGTTCAGTTATTATTATATGTCTTCTAGAAATTATTATTTATCCAAAATGTGAGTTCGCATAAACAAATGAATTGATTTAATATCTAATTATAATGAATGTAATTTGTAATGTTCAGTTACTGCTTCATTACGGTTAATTAATTGAAATACTTACTTTCATCTTCTTAATAAGTTTCTCAATTAAATTTTAATAAATTTCCTTCTAACACAATTGAAACTTTTGCAATCTTCGAAGAAGTTATTTGAGGTTTAAATTACTTACTTCCTATTTGAAAAATAGAGAACTGAACATAGTTTTGCTTTGCAGCTGAATGTATAAAACTTAAATAAAAGAAAAGAAATTCACATCCATCTTGTTTTCAGCTTTCTTTTAAATTTCAACTTGAAAATTACATCTTTTTTAGATCATCTAGAGCGACAAAAGAAAGTTGAAGTTAAACGACCGAAATTAGTCCGTTCACTGTGTAAAAATATTTTTACTATTATTTACAAAATTTTATTATTTACAAAATATTTTTACTATATTTTTACTATTATTTACAAAACTTTAAGATTGAAAATTAATGAGAAAATAGATGTTCAATATATCTATAAATCTATCCATAATTATTTCAAACTTATTAATACTTTCTAATTGAATTATTTCATATTACTAAGACGTATCAAATATAAGAATTTTATTTAAAAGCAAAATTTTATTTCAAGTTTGGTATTAACGTAGTGATATAATTTAAATGATGTTTATTATATTAAATAACAAAGAAAACGGGAACAAAACAACAAATAATAAACACAAGATAAACAACAATAATTCAAATAAATTCAAACGACACAATTAATTCTTTTATACAACACAAATGGCTTTTTTAGACCATTCTCATTCAACACTCTTTCACGACTCTGCTTCATTCTGTTTTTCGCTCGCATGATTTCCCTCTTTTTACATTCATACTTTCTCGTTCACGCATCTCCAGCAAACAGGCCATCTATTAAAAATAAAAGTAACTAAAAAATACAACTACACGTTATAATAATTTCGATACTACATTAATTAAGTGGATAAAAATTTGCAATACTTTTTTTTTCTCTGGGAACACAAAAGATTGTCAAAATAGAAAGATAAACATAAGATTTAGGAGATCCATCTTCGATGACCTTGATTTTCACTTTCCAAAGTGACCTTTAAAAAACTTTAATCATCACTCGTCATTTGTTGAAAAATTACGAGCTAAAAAATTAAATTTTATTTATAAAAGAATCGACCTCGCCAATTTCAATAACAATGAAATATATACATTGTCAGGAGTATAGTTCTGAATGTTACCAGTTGAGAATTTATTTCAAACCAATACCCATATCTTTTTAAAAAGAGCTTGCTACTTTTTTGCTTATTGGTTTGGGTTAAACAAAATCTCGACCGGTGGAATCGATAGTATGTTTACAGGATAAATCACCTAAAACTAAAAGCAAAAATATTTTCTAACTGATTGATTATATTCAAAAATGCTTTAGACAAAAATAAAATGATTTCGAGAGGAGCATTAATTTATATAATTATTACTTTTTAATGTTGATGCATGGAAGGTATTTGAAGGTCGTTTGCTTTTTTTTTGAGTGAAATACTTTATATCTTTTTAATAAATTATTCAGTTCAGCTCATCATTCCTTGCAAAAAAATATTAAACTATTTATGCTAAAAAACCAATCCAGACTCACAGGTATTTGAGTAGTTTGGAGTTAAAAGTTGAGTTACTTCTCCATAGAGGAATTTAATTCAGACTGAAGGTGAAAAATTTATGCGTGATTTAAAAAAGATTTATGAGAGATTTAATTTAGAGTCCAACGTTATAGAAACAAATTTCTTTTATTATAAAGTAAAAGAAAAATTTTTTCTCTTAATCTCTATCATACATTTTTTGTTGCAATTTACATGATTAAGATTAATATTTTTGATATTAAGACCTAAATATTATGGACAGTAATTAAAAAACATTTTTAGTAATGTTTATAATAAATAATTAATAATATTATAAATAAGCATTTATATGTCTATTTGCATAAACTTAGTAATTGTTGTTTTTTATATCAATTTTTATCATTACAGGTACTTTTATCTCAAAGCAAAATAAAAATGGAAAATAATATACTTCATGGTCTGCCAATAAAAAAAATACCAAATATAACTTTAGGGAAACATATATTCGATTGTCTACGTTCTAATGGCGAACATATTGTGCAAGTAAGTTAATTATTTTTAAAACAGAATCACTTACTTATCGGATGTTGTTGACACATTAAATTAAAACTAAAAAAATAAAATTGTTTAGTAGAACTCTGCTTGTATAAATTTTTCGGGGTGCAAATAGTTTATATAATAAACAGTTTATATTGGTATTTATATGATAAAAATCCACTGATTTTTTTCATATAATGCTGTTATAATAAATGGATTCAACTAGAAAGAATTTATTTAATCTGGTATTTGATTTGATATTTAAAATTCGATTCAAATAAAAGTTCACATAAACGGATTATTATTGTATTTTGAAAATGTGTTCCTAGATTTTTATATTTAATCATAATAACAACGGTGAATAACAAAATAGTGATTGTTAGATTGCATTTAATTTTTCATGCATTTAGAAAATTTGAAACTACAAAGATGCATACTATGATATTTAATTGTCTATCTAAGTTCCACTTTTTGAAATTGTATTCATAAAAATATGAATTTGCATTAAATCCACAATAATTACTATATGTTGAATGAATTACTAAAGCTAATAATCATTGAAACGTCATTTCATCTTGGAATTCAGAAGCAAATAACAATTAACATCATAAAAACTTTATTGCAAAATTCTATATATTATACATAACTGTAATAGGAAAGAACAATTTGCATATACGAAAATCAATAAATTATTTATGTTCTTACAATTAGAACTAGTCACAATAGTAAATTATTTTATTGTTTCATCATATGATAACGATCTAGTTATATTATTTTCGGTTGACAAAAATGATTTCTATAATATGTATATGTTAATATGGTATATTTATTTTTTATTATTAATTTTGGAAAGTTTTCTTTGGAGAAAGTTTTCTAAACATCGTTTTCAGTTAGACAAAAATTTTTATCCCGCGTTTAGAAAGCATTAATAAGTATATCTTACATAATTCTAATTTAATCATTTTTCATTTAATCTTTTCTTTTTAACAAATGATTTTGAGGGCCTCATAGTTAAGGGCCCTGCACATACATAAAATTTGAAGAAGAAGTTAAATCACAATTTCATTGCTTTTGAATTAAACATACTTCTTATAATTCTCGTTACAAAATAAATCTTTTTAGTATTTGACATTAAGCTCGTAATGAATATTTAAAAACTAATACATACATTTCATTGTGAATAAGCGACTTGTATTATAATTATTTTAATATTACAATTAGCTATATTAGCATAGGTACTTTCGGAATGATAAGCAGGTTCATTAAAAAAAAAAAAAAAATAGGTTTGTTCATATGAAATGGCATCACTTATAAAATGAATTGGTAAGTCACTTTTATTATCATATTATGTATTGTAATATTTGAGTATTATTATTATTTTAGATAGATGCTAATACTAATAGACACTACACTTGCAAGGATATCCTTGAGAAAAGCATAATAGTATCTAATGCTTTGAAGAATTATGA
Source organism: Lepidotrigona ventralis hoosana (assembly GCA_002806875.1). Taxonomy (NCBI): domain Eukaryota; kingdom Metazoa; phylum Arthropoda; class Insecta; order Hymenoptera; family Apidae; genus Lepidotrigona; species Lepidotrigona ventralis. Next base: position 15,041 of record NIPQ01090893.1, on the reverse strand, counting down.
AATCAACGTCGAAGACAGAATTTCTATTGCTGCGGAAAATCATCCAAATTACATGATAGTAATGTGTAGCTCATTATTCATCGGGGCTACATTTGCACCGCTGAATCCGGCATATACAGAAAGTAAGATATTTAAAATAAATTATCATTAAATAATAAAGATATCTATGTAAACAAATATTTGTATTGCATTTGTGTGTATATTTAATACTATAAAAGATTTAACAAGATAGGAATATAAAAGAATAGTAAAAAAGTAGAAAAGCTTTTTTTCAAGAAAGCTGATCAATTGATTGATAATAAATTAATGAAAAATATTTCAATTCAAGTTCATCGTAGAATCTCACAATTATTAGAAAAGGAATTCATCAATTAAATATTCATTGATTTATTTATTTTAATAATAAAATTTTAGATACTATATTCATTTCGAAACTATATTTAAAAATTTGACGCAATAATTGTTAGTAACAAATTATTTGAATTACTTGTATATTAAAATATAATACAAAATTATTTATTATATTTATTATAATTTTATTAATTTATTATATTAATAATTTTATTATTTATTATATTTATTATAATAAAAAATTATTTACTAAAGTTTATAGATTTTATTTGTAAATTTATAAATTTTATTAAAAATTTTATTAAAAATTATTTTATTAAAAATTTATTTTTATTAAAACTTTAACTTTCTTAAATATAAATTTAAACTTAACATATAGAATAAACTAACATTTACATTCCATATTTTATGAATATATATAATATAAATATTAAGTCGTATAATTTGACTATTCTGAATAATTTTCGAAAATAACTATTCTATAAGTTATTCTAAATTTCAATTTTCTGGATATTTATAAATCTTTTATAAATCTTACAATTTATAAATTATTCGGAATAATGCGATACAATACGATTCAATATTATTAAATCATATTTAACGTACAATTTTTATTCTAGGAGAATTTAAACATATGTTGGAAATTTATCAACCACGAGTACTATTTATATCTCGACGTACTGAAAAGATTTTGGCGAAAGTTGCATCTACTTTGAGCTGGAATATAAAATTAATAGAATTGGACGACAAGTCTCTTGATGAAAACATAATAACATTAAAGGAAATTATGGAAAAATATAGAAATATCATGGATCCCAATACGTTTTTACCAATGCAAATAGATGACAACAGTAAGAAAATGGCAGTTATTTTCTGTTCCAGTGGTACAACGGGCTTTCCAAAGGGAGTGATGTTATCCCACAGAAATTTATTAGTTTTCATGCAAACTGCAAAGTAAATAACGTTAAATTAATATTTCATATAAATACAAGTCCTTATAATTATATTTTTAACTATCTAATATTTAATCTTCGTCCGTCCATTGTAACAATTTGATACAGTTTTCTTATAAAAATGCACTTGTGCAGGTATAGTTATCTAGACATCTACTTTATGAATATAACATACAATAAGCTAAACACATAATAATGAAAAATTGTTGATACTTTAATTTGTTATAATTCTGTGAAACGGAAAAATTATTTTGTTTGAAAACATAAAGTTATTTCGATTGTTCAGATCGTATTTTTTATAAGCAGGTGAGAAAGTAAAGACATCTTTTTCTCGGAAAAAGTAACTGTAAAAATTCAAAGCTCTTTGAAAACAATAAAAAAAATATTTTTCATCACTAGATCTTGAAGAAGATCTTCTTTTTACAATGATCTCTTAAATCCTGTTGTATGACTTTTCTTTTAGCATTTTATTGAACTTTGAATACTCGGATTAAATGTTAGGATATTTTGTCATTTAACCCTAAGTTCAACAAAGTGGAGAAAAAAATTATACAGCAAGTTTTAAGAAGTTATTGTAAATAGAAAATTTCAATTTTCAAAACCATGGTTCTAGTCTAGCGTCAATAATTAGATGACCAGGCATTTGGAAGATGGAGAAATACTACTAACATACTAAAAATTCCACTAAAACATACTAAAAACTAGCATACTAAAACTTCAAACAATCTTCTTCATTAGCCAACTCTAGTCCGTTCGACGTTTGATCGCCATGTAGTTGTTGCACGATTAAATTTCCAAAAAGAACTGAACCCNCCAGGCATTTGGAAGATGGAGAAATACTACTAACATACTAAAAATTCCACTAAAACATACTAAAAACTAGCATACTAAAACTTCAAACAATCTTCTTCATTAGCCAACTCTAGTCCGTTCGACGTTTGATCGCCATGTAGTTGTTGCACGATTAAATTTCCAAAAAGAACTGAACCCCCCCCCCCCCAATTAGGACTCTAGTTGACAAGATCTTGAGCTCTGATGTACGTACGATGCTCTTGCTGATCAGCTCCCTAGCAGATGGAGTGTTCCATATTCCACGATAGATAAGTGTGTCTTGTTGTCGTGAACCACAGCTAGATTTGGTCACTGATCACTTATGCATCAATGACTGAGGGCTGTATTGACGAGCCAGCACCTTCGTAATTAGCATAGAAACAGGCTGGACCATTTCCTTACCGTCATCGAGTCAATTTTTTTAAGTCGGCTCAGAGTAGTGTTCTTCAAGACTAATTAGATGGTAAAGAAGAGTGAATACACTTTGCTGAGGTTTTAAAGACGCTTTGGTTATTATTTCCAGCGCATCACTAAGGTGTTCATCCGGCTTAGCGGAGATACGTCCCTCAGGTGTAAACGGGACTCCCAGATACTTCCACTGGCTTTCACTGAGAGCCGGGAGTGTCTGCCCTAGGCAGGTGAATCGAGTTTTAAAATCCACTATGGACTTTTTTTTATACGCGGCACGTTTCTAATGGCCACAGTGAAAGACTTGGCTGTTCGATATTCGTCTCCGTTCAGTCAGCTTTCCTCACGAACAGTTACGAATGTAAGGATGGTTCAGTTTGATTAGCTTATTAAGGTTGAACCTCGACGTAACTTTTGTGATCGAGTGATACTGATTGCGAAAACACTAAGTCACAATGCTTGATTGCTAGTTGGATTATGTAGAGAAATTTACTTACGTTGATTTACGTTTGTTACGATTTCCAAGAAGAACTGCGGCTCGATGAAATGGTTAAATTTCCAGCCAGATGTGTAAGACTACGGTGGTAAATGTCCATCGCCAATCATCGGTTCTGGTAGGTCTTTCATATATAGTGTCTCTTTGATGGTTTGTGCGACACAGATTCAAAGGCTCTGACTATATCGATGGAAGCCATGTACAGCGGTCCGAGTGCTGTCGATGGAATTTCATGATCAGTTCGAGATAATATTTTCGGCGCATTTATTTTTTGGAAGGAATGTCTTCTGCCTTGGGTCCAAGGCAACCACGCTGGTCAGGTAGTTCGTCAAAACTTTGTCGTTGAAGAATTCTCTTGTTAGAATAGACACTATCATGATAGATCGCTAGTGGCTTGGCTCCCGAGCACTATCCTTCTTTGGGATAAGTGGTCTTAGCTTTTAGAAGATCTTGAGGCAGTTTCCCGCATATCAAGAAAAGATTGAAAATCTTAACTTCTACTATTATTTCGAGCGGAATTGCTGTTCTGAGATCCGGGAAGGACTTCTTAATTTCGCTGAGAGTTATAGACTTCCATAAATCATTAATCACAAGCTATCTCGACTCAATTACAGGAGATTTGTCGACCTCGTCGGTCATGACATTTTGCCAGAAGTTGATCATGCTTTTTTTGATCAACTATTAGTTGTTTTTGTTTTCAGAATAGTTTTAATGCATTTGTCTGGGTTTTTAGTCTCTTTGAGTTTTCGCATAGTCCGTGGCAGCCCCCAGGACTGTATAACACAGAAGTAGCTCTTTGCTCTTCCCCTGAAGTGGAGAATTGTCGGTGAGAACCAACGAGGAAATGGCTACTTACTAATTATGACCCCCTTAAGAGAGTCATAATTACTCCCGCGCTTTTTTGAATTTCTTCACATTCAGAGCACTGGGCAGAAATCATATCATATCAACACTCTTGGGGGCCATCGTAATGCTTTGTTTCAATTAGACAGTCGGATTCCTCTAATGCGTACCAGTTCTGAGCTGAGCGTTGAATGGCGACCGAAAAAAACAATCCGCTTTAAAAAAAAAAAAGAACTTATCAGTTATAGATTTTTCGATACTATTTACAATAGGTAAAAAATATTTTTTGTATCATCACATTTCGAAAAGATATTTAGGTGGCCTCACTTAAATAGACCATCCTGTATGACAGAAATCTGTGAAGAAAGTGTGAATTTTATACATAGTTAAATAAAAATCTAATTTATTGTCAATAACAAAATTTGCAAATTCAATTACTCATATTTTTATATTAATTTTTTATCACTGTGTCAATTTGAAGGGATAAATTAACTTGAATAATGCGACAAACGGACGAGGATTAAACTAACATATCATTATTCTGATATATGCATTTAATTGTATAATATTTGAGATTAGATAAGACAGATAAAATCTATAGCTTTTATATATTTAACTGGAAAATTCTATTCTTTTCTCAGCATTCAATTTATTGTTATTATCTTTTAAAATATTTCATAGTCAAATTAAGTTATTAAGATAAATTATTCTATCTTAGATCATAATTATTTAACTCAACGATTTTTCTTTTAATGAAGCTATCCAAGCTATATAAATATCCAACATGGAGAACGAATACTGATTTTCTTGCCATTGTTTCACGGTTATGCATTTGGAATGATGAACATAGCAATAAGTTGTGGTGCAACTGTATGCATAATGCGAAATTTTGATTTAGAAACGTTGCTCAAATCCGTTGAACAATATAGAATTACGAATATCCCGTTGGTTCCTCCAGTTTTAGTAACGCTTGCGAAACATCCAATGGTGTTAAATTACGACTTCAGCAGCGTGAGAGAGATAATATGCGGTGCAGCTCCACTTCCGAAAGATGTAAGTTTTTCACCAAAGTTTGTTGAAATCAGGAAAGTTATGACGCACAGTCTGAACTTGATAGTGCAGAAATAAATTCCTCTCCTCTTTCCTTTCTTAATGTAATCAAAAACAAATTTCAAAGAAAATGAATATCACTATCTATAATTGCGTCTTTAAAAACATTGAAAAATTTTTTTTCTCCATCATCATTTTAAAGAATGAGATCTCCCCTTTTTACAACGAGCCTTTAAAACTTGCTATACGATTTTGTTTAGCGTTTTATTAAACTTTGAATGTTAGTAATAAAAAACGAAAATTTAAGAAATCCTAATATTTTGTCATATAATCCAAAATTCAATAAAACAGTGAAAAAAATAGCAAATTTTTGAAAGATTTTTTATAAAGGGGACAAAACTTTTATTGTTTTTAGAAATGTTTGAATTTTTACAATTTTTAAGATAGAAGTATCTTTATTTTTCTATTGCATGATGTAAAAAAAAAAAAATGAAAAAATAAACTCAAGATTGTAAAAGTAGTGATTTTAAATTTTAAAACGAGACCAAGTGGGCTGTCACGTTAAAAAGTTATAACAGTTTAAATTATTGACAATATTTCATCGTTATTAATTTTGTTATGTTCTTTACTGTACACACACATACACAGAGTATATACATTTTCGACATACATAGTGAATGTCGAGCTTCATCAATCAATGCTTAAAAAGATGTATAATTTCTTTCGAAACACAAAGTTCACTTGAAACATTTTTCACAATAACTTTTGGAGAATATTTTTGGAGATAATCGCATATAAAAACTCACATGTATGTGAATGACATAAAGTTCTGTATAATAACATATAGTATGATATAATTATGAAATTTATTCTAATCATCGTTTGATGGTATTTAATATGTATTTAGAAACTTATTTCGAAGTGCATAGATTAAAACTTTGGTATGGCTGTCGCATCGCTATTTACGGTTGNGCATAGATTAAAACTTTGGTATGGCTGTCGCATCGCTATTTACGGTTGACTGCTCACAGGCTAATATATAAGGTAATTGTCGCAGCAGGTACATTTCAAGAATGAGATAAAATTAATATGCAACTTTTTTTTTAAAATGAAATCGTACATTCTCTTATACATTACTCGTTGAAGTTTCATGTATAAACATTCTATATAAAAAAGTATTAATCTACGTAGACATGTTAAAAAACTATTTTAACTTTAATTTTGTGAAAGACGAGGAAAAATAGAGACAATATTATTGTATTCATAATTTCCTTTCGTGCATAGATTTTATAAAATTAAAGTTAAAATATTTCCTAAATTAATCATTTTTCAACATATAGGTTAATAATTAATTTTTTTTAAGGAAAAATAGAGACAATATTATTGTATTCATAATTTCCTTTCGTGCATAGATTTTATAAAATTAAAGTTAAAATATTTCCTAAATTAATCATTTTTCAACATATAGGTTAATAATTAATTTTTTTTATAGAGAATATCGATTTCATCGACTAATGTATAAAATAATATATGATCCATTTAAAAAAAAATGGAGTCTGCATTTTGTAGGAGTATCGTTGCATTTATAAGAGAAGTAGGTCTTTAATCAATTTTTTCTATCTCTTACCATTCTTGAGACATAATCTATTACAATTGCGAGACTCACCCTATATAATAAAGTTTAATATACAATTTAATATAATAATTTTTTTTTATTATCAATATTCTAATTTAAACCGACATTGTATAACCTAACTCAAAAATACCTATTACCTGAAAATTAAAGCAATGGTATATAATGAAAACATTATTCAATACATAAAATATCTATTATAGAATATAATAAGTAGAATAAAACTATTATACCACTTATACTACTTAATTGAAATTATTAAAGTATATTAAAGTGTAATATATACAACTAAAAATTGGAATTATTATATATGTTAAATTTTCTATTATTAATTTTTTTGCTAGCATGGACGAGATATTTCATTTTATAACACTGCTGTTACGAATCTACTAACGAGTTATTTTGCGTTACAATTTGCAATATCTTGCGATGCCACTGACAAGATATCTCGTGTAACAATAATAATATTTTGCGTTCTCTTTTCAATTTATCCCAATAGGCGCACGAGATAATTGTCGGAGATATCTCGTCCATGGCAATAAAAGTAATATTCTCGTATAACTGCAATAATTTGATATAAAATAAAATATATAGGGCCTAATGAAAATACATATTCATTGAAATGTATGTAATTTCTTTGTACGAATTACGTGAAATCGAAGGTATATTTAGATATATTAGCAAAAATCAGAGAGTTATTATCAACGATCTTGCTAATATCCAATAGATACACATTTACTTGCTTTCATAGAGTCAAAAGATAATCATTTTAAACAGTTTGTGTAATCCAGTATAAATCAGTGTAAAAAATAAATGGTTATTATTAAAAGTTATAGTTCAAATGTATTTGATTACTTGTGTCTCACACTATTTTTCTTTTCATTATTTCGAAAACGAAGCCACAGTGTGTAGTATTTTATGCTCAAAATGATCTTTTAAATAAGTTTGACGGATCTGAAATCCCCTACACATTTTCTTACACAGGAATTTCAAAATTTTTCAAGATTAAATTTTTTCCCCTTCGTTAAATCCCATTAAATAATTCTATTTCTCTGTTAAAATTTGAAAAAAAAAATGTTTAAAATTTTTAACAACAACATTTTCTTACACAGGAATTTCAAAATTTTTCAAGATTAAATTTTTTCCCCTTCGTTAAATCCCATTAAATAATTCTATTTCTCTGTTAAAATTTGAAAAAAAAAATGTTTAAAATTTTTAACAACTATATTGACTTCAAGTTAAATCAATGTCAATGAATTTCAATGAAATCATCTATATGTATCTCTTTCAGATTGCAGACAAAGTAAAACGACGTATAAAAGTGAAAACTATTCGAAACGGTTATGGCATGACGGAATTGACGATAGTATCAAACATAAGCGAGAAAATGTGCAACGATAATTCCGTAGGCCCTGTAATGCCTGGCTTGAAATGCAAAGTGGTGAATATTGAAACAGGCAAGGCACTTAGTGCAAGAGAAGTTGGAGAAGTTTGCTTCGCGGGTGATCAAGTCATGTTGGGATATTTCAAGAATCCGAAAATCACTGCCGAAACAATTGACAAAGAGAACTGGCTGCATACTGGCGATCTGGGATATCTCAACGAGAAAGGAACGCTATATATTACAGGACGTATAAAGGAAATTATTAAATACAAAGCTTTTCAAGTTTCGCCATCCGAGATTGAGGAAATAATAATGTCGCATCCAAGTGTAAAGGATGCGGCAGTCTTGGGTAAACCAGACGAACTCAGCGGAGAGATACCAATGGCTTTGGTAGTAAGACAACCTGGTAAAATTATATCAGCAAAAGAAATTGTGGATTTCACTAATGGTAAGCTCGCTTTCTTTTTACTGTTTATGTGGAAACACGTTGTTATATCGTGAAGCGCACAAAGAATAGTCCGTAAACAACAATCGTCAATTTTAGTAATGGTTCTATGTGAAATATAGAAAAAAAACTACTTCTTGTTAAAAGAATTTTATTAAAGTGGAAACACGTTGTTATATCGTGAAGCGCACAAAGAATAGTCCGTAAACAACAATCGTCAATTTTAGTAATGGTTCTATGTGAAATATAGAAAAAAAACTACTTCTTGTTAAAAGAATTTTATTAATAGCCTAACAACAATTAACTAACTTTGGGAATAAACTCGAAAGAATATTTTCAAAATATTTAATCTATAAAATATGTATTAAAATTAACATTATTATGTTAATTTAAAAAATGTAATTGGAAAATGATNGCACAAAGAATAGTCCGTAAACAACAATCGTCAATTTTAGTAATGGTTCTATGTGAAATATAGAAAAAAAACTACTTCTTGTTAAAAGAATTTTATTAATAGCCTAACAACAATTAACTAACTTTGGGAATAAACTCGAAAGAATATTTTCAAAATATTTAATCTATAAAATATGTATTAAAATTAACATTATTATGTTAATTTAAAAAATGTAATTGGAAAATGATAAACTGGAAAAAAAATAATTATATATATTCCAAGAATTATACATATTTTCTGCACGTAATAATGAAGTCTCAAGTTTTATATTGTATCGTTGTATTTATATTAAAATTATTAAAATGCTTTAATAACTTTTGAAGTTAAAAAAAATGAGGAATTAAATTAATCCTTTTGACTATTCAAGTAAGTCAATGAATGTCTCTGTTTTCAGTTGAGAAAGTGAACTCAGTTTTAATCTTAATTAGATTTTTCTTTTTTTGAAGTACTTCCTTAAATTATATTTATCAAGCAATGTTCCTGAAAATATTAAATATTATATTATTTGTACTTATTTATACAAACCGAACAGTAATAAATATAATCTTATTTAGTTAATTAACTATAAATATGAATGAGCTGACTTTTGTTAATTTTTAATTTAATTTTAAATTAGGTTATTTTATAGCCAATATACCTATGACATATTCCATACTTATTACTGTCGATGAAAAAAAAAATATTAATTACTTTAATGAATGATTTTATAGAATTATAATGAATTTATACTGAATAGATATCTTCTAAATATGTTATTAATTTACTAAGTAGGAGGGACGAGTTCCAGAACCAATTTTGTCTTTATTAATCGTTAATTCCATAATTATAGAAGTTTTATAGTTAAAAAATGAGCCGATCAACAGGTTAACATCAGAATAAAACTACTTAGTAAATATAATGAAATTAAGAAAATATTAAATATATAATTAAAAATGTAATTAAGAAAATATATAATTAAAAATATAATTAAGAAAATATTAAATATTAAATATTAAAATTCACAATAAATGTAAATTTATCAAGTGCAAAAAAATTTGTACTTTTATAAATAAAACATTTTATTAAAAGATAGGACAAAATTATTCGTAGTTTAAAATAAATTAACAATCTTTGTATAATTGCAATAAATACTTATTTTCTAATACGTCTATTATTGTATTTATAAATAATATACTATTCTATATATCATTATTGTATGTATGTATTATTTAAATTTATTCTTCAAACTACAATAATAATAATTGTCAGAGTTTATTTAATTATTTAATAAAATAATATACTGGAAAATAAATAAATACGTTTTGAACTACCGCACGCGAAGCCAGAGTTCACTTGTTTAGTTGACAAAAGACAATCACATTCACACAACTCACAGCATTCATCGATATATTCCAATACTCCCTCTATCGATGACATGCTTTTCGCGGTCTAATTCATTAAATTTAGCATACGTACGCAGTCTTTATGTTTAATTTTTGGCAATGCTTTAGTTATATGATGCTATCACATGTTCTATCCTCAAGTAATTCGCTTTTGTTTCACCCTTTTCCTTATTCACGTATATAGTGGTGGCTTATATCTATGTGTTTCAATGATAATTCAATCGCTCACTGATTGTCACAATACACTGTTACCGGAGAACCAATTTGTTTTTCAAAACCCATATGAATCATCAGTCTTTTAATATACATTGACATCTCTGATAACGTTGCGTACTCTGCTTCCATAGTCGAAAGAGAAACCGATGCTTGTTTCTCTGGTTTCCAAGTGATTAGGCCCGCTAACATAATCAAATTACCTCTACAAGATTTTCGGTCATCGATGTCACCTGCCTAATCCGGAACTGTACATGTCACAAGTTTTTCGTTATTTTTGGTGTAAATGATTCCATAATTTAACGTCGCTTTTAAGTACCTTAGTACACGTTTAGCTAAATTCCAATGTGTCAACTATACCTGGATCGGAATTAAATCTGCTCAATATTCCACCAGCATATATTCATTTCTTTTCTTTCTTCTTCATTCGATGGTTGCATTTCTTTAGAAATTTTTGTGTTCGACTCGATAACTGAATGACTCGATTTTTCCCATAAATTTTATATCGCCTTGATTCAAATTTACCGCGATTTTTCCTTTTATCAAGGACTATTCGACGTTCTAAGAAAACCTACGTATGGTTTTTCATCTGACCATGCTTCTAAGCGTGTTTTGTCATTCAGTATTTTCGTCGAGCATCTATTTCTAACGTAAGTTGCTGTATTGATAGCCTCTGCCAATAATGATTGAGGAAAGTCTGCTTGAATCATCAAACTTCTTGCCATCTCGACGAGTGCCATTTACGCGTTCTGCAACTCCGTTCTGCTGTGAGGTATACTCTATGCTCAGTTGACGTCTTATTCCTTCATTTTCTAAGAATTCCTTCATTTTCTAAGAATTCCGTGAATTCCTTTGATAAATATTCCTTTCCGTTGTCTGTTCGTAGACATTTTATCACACAGCTTGTTTCTTTTTCAACGCGTCGTTTGTACCTTTTAAAGGCTTCAAAGACTTCCGATTTCTTTCGCAACATTACAGTTTCCGTGTAGTATCTAGTGCTATCATCGATAAACGTAACGAAATAAACGTAACGCACCTCCTAACGATTCTGGTCTCATTGGACCACAAATATCCGAATGTATTAAAGGCAATTTTTCAGTTTTCTTTCTAGATACTTCTTTATATGGTTATTGGCAAATTTTTGCTTTATTGCATATTTCACACTCTATGTTAGATATATTCGAAAATTCATACCGCTGAATATAAACGAGCATAATTTCTTTAAATCAGTTATATTTAAGTTAGCTAAACGCTGATGTCACCTCATAACATGAATTACAATATGAAATACAAGATTAAATATTTTAATGAATCATTGTATGGTTAAATAATATGATATTTTGAAATTTTCATATTGTAAATTTTAAACAGAATAGCATGAAATAAATAAATAAATCTAGTATTTTTTTTAGAAGAATTTTTTTTTTACAAGAATTTTAACAATCTTCTGATGTTCAGTGTCAAATAAATTACATATTAATTATATATTAATTATATATTTTGTAGAATTCAACTTAATTGAAATTAATTTTCTTATTATAAATTTTATAGGGAATCTATCACCACAAAAATGGCTGAGAGGTGGCGTAAAATTTATCGAGAAGATACCTAAAACACCATCAGGAAAAATTATACGGAAAGAATTGATTAATATGGTGTCTAAATTATGAATAAATTCTTTTATTTGAATACAATAATTATATTATATTATACATATTATATCATGATATTATTATATTATTTTATTCTTTTAAATAATTATTTGAATATATTTGAAAATTTACAACTTTTTTTTGAGAATCTCTCCCAAATAAAGGACAATATTAGGAAACCAACATGTATTACTAAAAAGAAATTGGAAACCCATTTGGAGATGAAACCGTGATCCGAAAGAATTATCTGCAATGTCAATTGTCAATTGTGTTATATACATTTTTATATATTTAAAAAAAGATATCGCTAGGATAGAGGAAAGAAGAATGACTTGAAGTGATTAGCGTAATCGCACGCTGAGAAAATGATCGGCAGATTGTCTAACATCAGTTGTTGCATTAGTGTAATAATTCTGTTTATTGAAGAAAAAGTCACAGGAATTTACAATTGACTATGAATCCGTACATACTTACACTTGAAAATATAAAAAGAAAAACACAGCATACTATTGCAGTTATTTGAAGATAACATAATATAGTAAAAAGATAACATAATGACAGCTATTTGAAAATATGGANCCGTGATCCGAAAGAATTATCTGCAATGTCAATTGTCAATTGTGTTATATACATTTTTATATATTTAAAAAAAGATATCGCTAGGATAGAGGAAAGAAGAATGACTTGAAGTGATTAGCGTAATCGCACACTGAGAAAATGATCGGCAGATTGTCTAACATCAGTTGTTGCATTAGTGTAATAATTCTGTTTATTGAAGAAAAAGTCACAGGAATTTACAATTGACTATGAATCCGTACATACTTACACTTGAAAATATAAAAAGAAAAACACAGCATACTATTGCAGTTATTTGAAGATAACATAATATAGTAAAAAGATAACATAATGATCAGCTATTTGAAAATATGGGGACAGAAACACAACATATTATTACATCGCAATATTGGCAAATCATTCGGAGAAATAAAACTAATTGTTACCTAATTGTCAAGAACTTCGTAAATGAATTGGTATGAAATAAGAACCACCAAATATACAAAATTTAAATTCATTCAGTCTAAAAACGTTTAAATATTCTAATTATAAAATATACATTCAAATGAACAATACCACTAAACTGGATAAAAACATTAAAAACGTCAAAAAAACTGTACAACAAGCAATAACCAAACAATAAAATTAATTTTATAACCTCTATTTACCAATTAAATTTACTAATTTAATTTCTATAATTTATATTTATTTAAATTTACATATATAATAAATTAATATTAATTTAAATCATTCATAATAATACATTATATATTAAATAATTTTATTTTTACATAAATTGTTTTAAATCATATTAAACAATTTATTTTGTAAATAAAATTTTTGATGAAGTAAAAAATGATATCGGGATTTGTTTGATTTTCTGGCTTACAGATTTATTTTACCAATTCATTTCATATTTCAAGAAAGAAGAAACAAAACTAGATAACGAGATTAATTAAAATTTAATTAGAAAATTTTAAGAGAAAATTTTAAGTTAATATGATTCTACAAGATCTAGCAATTTCAGATCAATATCTTACATTCACATCGCGTCAATAAGTTATGCAACAAGATAAAAAGTGAAATCATCTCCAGCATCAAATGAAGTATTCTTGACGCATGAAAGAAGCAAAGTCAATTTTGAAATTATTATAGGGAATTATTCACAAACGTTGCAAAATACATTTTTACTATATATAAAACTACTAATTATTTCCGCTACATTAAATAGGTAGACTTGAATTAAATAGATTATTGCTACCTGAGATGTAGACTTATTGTTGCACAGCACTGGAAATCTTGGAAGCTTAAGAAGCCTTAAGGTAGATGTTCATTTGAGAAAAACAACTATCGCAAATTATTCTCAAGAATTCCTCGCAAATGCTGGGTCCAAACATGCAAAAACGACGCTCAACTGAGGTCACTTTGACTAAAGATTTAGGTTAGTATTGTTGACCAGATTAAAAGTTCATTTATGTTATCGACGAGTCAAGCATAAGACAAGCAGAACGAATAATACCGTTAAAGATTGTGTTAGTAGATAGTGGTTTATCATTATTTCGATTAAACTATCTAACTATAAGCGGTTGACGTATTGTATTGTACAATGAAAATTATTAAAATAAAAAATATATTGGACGAATTAGACTTGCGAATAAATTAGTTTTTTTGCGCCATTATAGCATTTAACATCTGTCTTCAAAGTCGGTGTCGCCATTATGGCGGCATGATCTCTTTCTCTACTTATAAATACTAGTTTATGATCGGAAGTTGTAAATATTAATAACTCTTTGCCATCTCTTTCTAAGGATTTTCTAAGAAATCTCACAATTTAAGAATAGTTTCATTTCTCTAGCTCTTTCGAATATCCAAACTACATTTGTGCGCATTGCATAAGTAATTTGTAATCAATCTGTTTTACCGACAAGCTGATTTAAGACATTCGATATTCTTTTATCAGATATCATACCTTGAAAAATAACGAAAACTGAAATGTTTTTATTGTTATACACTGTGATAAAATAATTTGTGTTTTTCAATCTGTTTTACCGACAAGCTGATTTAAGACATTCGATATTCTTTTATCAGATATCATACCTTGAAAAATAACGAAAACTGAAATGTTTTTATTGTTATACACTGTGATAAAATAATTTGTGTTTTTTAATATCCATATATTTATTTAGATATCAGCTCTGCAGAAAGTAACTATAAAAATATAAATATACTTCGACTAATAATTGGTAATGCCACAATATGCCAATCGCAAAGAGTACGATTAATTCTGTGATACTTTCATTCAAACTAATTTCATAAATTATTAATTCCTTTGATTTACATCACAGATTTGATATTAAGTGTCAGCACCGTATGTTCATTATTATCTTTCCA
>NIPQ01090892.1:42161-75127 GCA_002806875.1 Lepidotrigona ventralis hoosana | reverse complement strand
GCCACCCACCGCCGTAAGGTATCCCAGACGCGTGACAGTCCCACCACAAACATGCAATCAATACCCGGTATATATTATATTCGATAATACACACACGTTCAACTCCATAGAAATCAAACATTTTTAGAGTTTGCCTGTTGGATTTTTCGATACAACGTATAAACGCGTAAAACGCTTAGAAAGCTTGGAATTTTCTGTAAACTCTACTCACGACGCATTATCGATATCACATTGCGATATCGCCACGTACAACTAGAATTTCTGCTCGTTGCAAGTAATCACAGTTATCAGCGAACAGAGTCTCTGATCTCGTGTGACTTCGCCGAGCGTGTGACGCATTGGGATAATACCGAGAAAGTAACAACACGTTGCTCGCTTTTACATAACGAGAAAGAAGAGGCTCGTTAACGCGGCTGAAATCCAGAAGAAAATTGTAAAGTTCGCGCGAATTCGTTCGGTTAAATCTGATTCGCGCTCCAGTTTCCGCCTGGCCTGCTGCATAATACGATTCGCCGAACAATACTCGATGTAATGACGATGACGTACCCGTATACTAACTCGATCTATGTCAACTGGATCCACCTCATTTTCAAGTAGCTTGTACCTCGTTAATTACCGAGCAATTAAATCAAAATCAACTCGGACGAGATTGAAGTTAAATTGGTTTTCGTAGGTCGGGTGGTGCATCCGGCACGGCTAGTGCTGGCATGGTTCCATCGACCGGTGGAGGTCCTGGGAACCCAACAGGAGGCGGCAGGATGGCCGTCATCGGTGTGACCAGGAATGTCAGACTGAGACGGCGTGGAGCATCTGGATTCGGCTTCTCCCTTCGTGGTGGCAGAGAGTATGCAGCCGGATTTTACGTCAGCGACGTGCAACCTGGCAGCGAGGCTCACCGAAATGGATTAAGGGTAAATTTCCCAAGTTGTAGTCGTATACTCTACAGACAACTGCGCATCAGTGTATCTGCAGAAAGATTTTCCATGAGAAATCACTCCAAGATAAACGAGTTTCGAAAGGGGCAAAAGAATTTTCTTTTTCTTTTTTTTTCAATTCCTAGAGAGAAACACACAGCTATTTCAATTTTTTTTTTCTTCTTTTCACTGATTGTCTAATTCGTATAACATTCAGTCAGGAGATAGGGATCGATTTCGTGGTTACGAAAGGGCGGCTCGGTTTCTGCTCTGTTTCGTTAACCGTGTACTTTACTTTCAGTTTCACTTTGTTCACTATTTTTTTTTTTTTTTTTGGGTTTCAGGGNTCGGTGATCAGATCATAAGGGTGAATGGGTATCCGGTGGAGGACGCCGTCCATCAGGAAGTGGCGCTACTGGCAAAAAACCAGCAAGTGCTCGTTCTCAAGATTCGAAGTAATTGCTTAGAATTTTTCCTTCTCCTTTTCTTGCCTTGTTCTCTTTCCCGAGTCTCTCCCGAGTTACAGAATATACACGAACAACACGAACTGACTGCTCGTACTTTGTTGTTTCAGGCGTGGGAATGATACCTGTGAAAGAGTAAGTACCGATCGCTCATTAAAAATTCCGCGAGGCACTCGCGCCCGTTCGAGGAGTGTTTCCTCGTTATAAAAGTACTTTATGATTCGCAAAGCAACCCGAACGATCCGGTCACTTGGCACATGGTGCAGCAGCAACAGCAGCAGCTACAATACAACGAAACTGGTTTGGGTGCCGTTCCGAGCACCGAAGTCAGGATTCGAATTCTCGTCGGCGAGAAGGGTCGCCTCGGGTGTGGCGTTTGCAGAGGCATCGTGCCAGGCCTCACTGTTCAGGTTAACTATGATTTCTCGCTGACATTCGGTAGTAATTTCGTAATGACTCTTCGTTTCCTGTTTAACTTCAATTAAAAGCTTCAATCTCGATGCAATGATTGCAATAATAGAGTCGAATTCTCTCGTCGAATTGCAACGTGGAAATTAGAACAGACGATCGAGAATTAATCAAGTGACATTCATTTAGGGTACCAGGGACGACGGGCCAGCTAGAGCAGCGGGCTTAAAAGCCGGCGACGTTATAATTTGGTGCAACGGTCAACGTCTCACGGATCTTCCATTCGAGAGAGCCATCGAGGTAATGAGAAGCTCCGCCGTTCTCGACTTGATAGTGCAACGACCCACGCCGAACCATCTTTACGACTGCCCCGAACCGCTGTGGACTCGTGGCTCGAGCGGTTACGACTCTGAAACGTCGAGTGTGGCTGCAGCCAGCCCGCAGCCGCAGAATCCTTCTTACTCGCCGCAGCATCATCACGATCCTAGGATGCATCATCGATATCCTCGCGATGACGCTTGCAACCGAAATGGAAGGTTAGTGAGAAGAGAGGCAAACTGCGTTCGTGAATACGTGTGTGAGGATTCTTCCAAGATAAAAATATACAGACAGTTATATTATATATCATTTTATACCTGCAACGTTCGAATCGTGAAGATTAGAGATTTGTTTTCACTTTCCCAATACCAGCCAAGAAATTAAATATTTCTCGACATTAAAGAACTACCTGTAATTAGTCACGTGTGTAAATCTGATGTAACGTTTAAACGACCATGTCCATCGGAGACCATTGTACGTGCAATTACGATTAACAACGACCAACTGAGCAGTTCTTTGCCGCAGGATCTGGCAAGCTATATCGTTTGCGCGCTTTATGGCACTGGATAGATATCTCTTTCTTTTTGCTGGCCGTTATCACGTGGCATCGACGAATTTACACCAAGGAGAAAGTCGGTCTATTAATACGACGGTGCGGTGATAACGATCACTGTACCAGGCAGCACGACGAATTCCTCGCCGCCACATAAACGTTCATCCTGTTCTTAACCCTCACTCGGGCTCGCTTTATCTCGTGCTTGCTTCCACGACGTTGTCTAATTGGAATTAGAAAGTACCGTTCGATTCGTAAAAGTTATCGGTAACACGTGTTCGTGAATATTTCAGGATCTGCTGCCCGCTTGCCCTGTCCACTAGCAGCTGCAGTTCCACGGAATGGGCTCACGTGGATCAGGTACGTGAATCTCCGAAGAAATATAAAAGCAATGGAAAACAGAGAGAACACTGGAACACAGTTAACAATTGATTGACTCGACAGTCTCAGGAATGGACTCGGAAACCGAACAACACCACGGTGATCCGTATCAATCAGAGCCAGAACCAAAACCACAGGTTCGTGAGTGCGGCAGGTCGTCCGAATTCGCGTGGTAATTACGAAGACGACATCGATAACGAGCCGCTTTACGACCCGGTGGCGCCAAGAATCGACTACGAGGTTCACGACTTCGACGCCAATCCGAGAGACGAAGCAAATCGCCGTTTGGCTTATCGGAGGGACAACATGCGGCAACAGGACGTCATTTACGACGGTCCGGCCGATGATATGCCCCCCTATCATGGAGTCACCAAAGTGAGTCACCCCTTTGCCAAAAAGCTATTATACTCTCGTGTAATAGTGATTACACCGCTGGGTAATTAAACGATCAATACTTTCTACCTTCGAGTTTCCTCGATATAATCGTCACGGTCATCGACGCGGCTTAATTAAACAGAGAAACGATCATAAACCACAGTAACATGTGTATACTCGACTTTTCGTTGTAATATTCGTCACAGGAGAATGGCACGCAGGATGCAGACAGGAAGACGATAACGACCGTGGAGATTCACCAAGCCGTATGTCCACCAGCACCACCGCCACCTCTTCCTTACAAATGGCCCGGAGGTGCGTCGAATGATGGCAAAGTAAAGTAAAAGTCACTTTTTAACACGCGTATCGTAAACTAACCGCGAAACGTGTCCCCCCATCCTTGCAGACACGAAGCCAATGAACGCGAAGGGCATGCAAATGGGTAGTACGATGTCGATGGGCAGCACAGGCTCGACGGAAACAGAGTCGAGCCTCGAGTCTTCCTGCAGCAAGGATTCCGCCTCGACCTCTTCCTCATTGTCGACGTCCTCCTGCGAGCCACCGTCGACCGTTTCGTTCGGCTCGATCACTGCCGCCTCCACCGGGACCAATAAAACTAGCGACACCACTGCCACTGCACACGTAACGTCCCGCAATTGCACTACAAGGACGTCGCCTATAGCCTGCACTGACCTGAGCTCCGCCATCACTCAGGAATTGCAGAGGCGGGCGCAGCAGGTAGGTAGAGGCTTCGAGGCGATTTTCTTATTTGGCCCTTCGCTAGGCGAAATAACAACGCAGCTTGTTTATACGCATTGCAATACAACTTATGGGAATTTGGTTTTTCATGTATTGTTTTCATCGATCGATTCTTCGATACTCTCGTGTACATTCGTGACAAGAATGGCAGGCGGCAGTATTTATCGTTGTTTCGAAATTTAGACCAGCTGCTATATTCTGTAAAGTAATCAATGATTCAGTCAATGTTGAAACAATAATGATAATTAATAAAAAAAAAAGTCTGGTCGTCTTGCGATTGAGTTATTTTTTCTTTTTGGATTGTAAAAAAATTTAACTTACCTGTTTTAGCAATTAGGAAAGCTGTTTGTGTCTTGTTCTGCTCTTAGTATCTGCCTTTTATACTTTGTTTGCCGGGTCTCGTACGTCACTTGGGAAGATAACTGTGCTGCCGATAGATAAGATTGCTCTGGAACGTAGCCCCAAGTCATAATAATAGTCATAATAATAAGGCTTCGTTCGCCGTAGAAGTTATACATAGATCTAGATTCTTTATCGAAATATATGAAATTCGCAGACGCAGTTTATCGGTGAGATCCCATCGGATTCAATAATCGATACTTTCTCACGGTATGACTAATTCTAAGTTGATCATAAATTGCATCGCGGGATAGATAATCAATCACCGACGTAGACCTGATAAATAAATGCGTGTATTTAACGTATCGTCTCTTTCAGAGGAACATGAACAACGCCGCGAAAATGGAAGCAGGAAAGGAAAAAGCTGCGGAGCCTCGGAAGCCACAAAATCCAGAAGCTCTGAGGGCTCAAGAACAGAAGGTTACGCACGATAAGGTATTTAATGACTTTTGTGATTCTATAGAAACTGTGATAAGGGTACACAACGTAACATTTATCTTTATTAGTTTACACGTCGAGGCACAATATTGCCACAAGAATCGAGTCGAATTAGTTCAAGCGTCACGATCATCCAAGACAATAGATCTCGATGCGCGTTTTATATATATTCCGTACGATCTTTTAAAGTCGATGATCTTTCATCCTCTAACTCCATACCAGTGCGATTCATAATGTTGCTGTATTCATAATCTATCGCGCGTTTCCTTGCCTCGTGTGAGAACTCTCGTATCACGAACACCCACTCAATCCCTTCCGTGGCATCCTAACGCTTGTCAGTTATATTTAACTAGGCGAGAGGTTCATTCACTTGCGACAATGCGGAAACGTTGAAATTGAAATTGAATTGCGCCCGATCGATCCCTCGTCCAACGATTAATTAAGTCTCGCAGAAATCTAATCGATGTTCGATCGTCGATAAAAAACGACAGATTCGGCAAAACATTTTTTTCTCAAACGATGGGAGAGAAACGCGCATTAACAAATTCATTAAAAGAGGAAAATAAGAAAAACAAGAAAAACGAAAAGCGTAATTAAAACGCGCACAGATGCTGTAAAACTGTACGATAATAATGAGTAGAGAGCCGGTTCTAATTAAAAATTGCGCGATGGTGCAAACGATCGAACTTTCGAGGCGCGCAGCTCCTCGCTCGAGCACGCAAGTTTAGTTCCCGGCTGAACGCGCGGATTCAGTGAGCCTCAATTTCATTGCGGATGACACATTCATTTGTAATTAATCATCGGCCGGAGGAGTAGCATTAAGAAGCGATAAAGACGCGACAAAACACAACAATTTGAATTGTTTTCAGCTGATGGAGGAGTTTAAACGTGCTCACCGAAAGATGTTCAACACCGCTCAGCAGAAAGTTCATTTCTCAGATCAAGCGCCGGAGCAGGTAAGAGAGTGATAAACTTATCATTGGTGGTAAATGAACGACCCGACGATACACTCGCATATACTTAAGTACGTGGATTCGTGACATTTTTTTTGTCCATTGCGATAGTTTGGAAAGTAGCTTGGTCGACGTGGTTAAAAATATTAAAAGATTAAAGAAGAATCGTTCAGATAAAGCAAACGGAGAAATTTCTTTTTTTTTGCTCTTTATCAAAGATTCTATCATAATCGTGCGCGTAATGCATTTCGTTCAAGTACGACGTTTAATACTTTCACCGTTTCCCCTTGTTTTTCAACGGTGAAGACGTTACACCAGCTTACGCTGAAAAGATTTCAAGCCTAGGATAAAATTCCTCGAGTGCGACCGCGAATTAATCTGAAAGGGGGGAACGATACTTCTCGTAATAGTATAGTTCGATGGAAAGAGCGGAACTGAGAATACACGTGAGCGGCTAATTAAAAATCCTATTAGCCATACTCGGAATTGAACTCGCGATGAAAACATGTTATATGTATATCTCGAGCGATATACGATATAATATACGCTGCTTGGCAACTGAGCGCGGAGATTAAATATTGATATAAAAAGATGAACGGGGGAAAAGGGGGAGGGTTGGAAAAACAAAAGAAAAGAAAAAAGAAAAAAAAACGACGTGATTTCGGGACACATGCTTCCAGTTCTCGACTGACGAGATACGATTACGACCGTGCACTCTTGCATTCGTCTCTAATTGCACAATCTTTCCAAAGATCTGCCAAAGCAAACAGATAACAGAGCCACGACGATTACGAAGAGTTCGGGGCCAGTCATTGTCTGCGCGAGTCTCGAAAGGAATTGAACGTACATACGTGTGTAACATGCAACGCAATACGCTCAGCTGCACCTGAATTTATCTACAAGCCGCGTTTTATTAGCTGTTGTACACGCGCGTATCGCGTTCGAATTGACGACGACCGACGCGAGATAGAGACCGATCTTCCTTTCTTATAGTCACGTAAGTCTCGCTGTTCCGTCTCAGTCCGGGTGAATCTGCCGCGCGATGCAAACGTTTGGGCTCGCTACTAGCTGTTTCGCGAGCCAGGCTGAACGATGCCAAATTAAAGCCCTTAATTGAATCGCAGTTCAACTAATTAAGCCTGGCAGCGTGATTTCGATACGATACCGGCAACCGCGCGGAGGAAGCAGCCGTTGCTTTCTAAAACAACTCTGTTCGCTTGAACGATTCCGCTAATTAACGATCTACTAATCGTAGCGATCACCGATTGTATTCCACGTACAAAAAGGCTCGGTTATATATTATTTCGATGTTCGCCACTTCCGAGAAATCACGCTTAGGTTCGATGAGTCATTACGCAATCGAATCATCGGCAGGCGATTATTGGTGTTGTTAAACGTACGATTCAACGGTTCGCGAACGCAGTTGTTGATGATCGGTTGGTACCCGCGATTGTTCGAACACATACGCGAGTGAACGTGAGCGTGCTGTCGCAAGGATTTTTCCTTAGGTTGACCAACATTGCGCGGTGGCGGTTGATTTCTTTACGAATTGCGGCAGACGTGCAAAATAATAGAGCTTACATAAGAGCGCGAGTTACGCTCGTGACTGTTTCTCAGTCGACTTGAATCGTGCGATTGGTTTCAAGGTGGCTGTCCTAGTGCACCGCGAAGTGCCGCTCGGTTGTGATTAGCGAAAAAAGTCGTGTCGCACTTAGTGTTCACCGCAGCCGCTAATTCGCGTGGACGCGCGTAACTCGCGGAAAGTGCCGACGACGACGAGAGCGTAGTTTTCGTTTCGCGATCGCGCGCGCCAGTGTTCTTCTAACGAAAGGCTGTTCGTTAACCACTCGCAAGTGATTTACAAAAAGACGGGTCGAAATTGAACCGTTATAGCGTCTGTCGCTGCTAGCGGAGGAAAGTCAATCAAAGGAAAGATGCTAAGCTTTTGAAACCGAAAACATGGACAACGGTTTGCTGAACAACGGTGAACGAAGGGGTCGCGTGCTGGTTACTATTACGCCGTACGATGTTAGTTAGTCGAGTTTATCTGACGATGATTAGCATTGAATCTCCATTTTCGAACAGAGAGAATCGTTTGGAATGTTTAAAGTGGAAACAGAACGCATATGTTCGTGATTTTAAAAACAACCTTCGAGAGATTAAATAAATTAAAAAGAATATTATCTATGAAATTAAATATGTATCTGTCGATTTTCTCTGCTACATGGATTACCAAGTATTTACCATACTTATCTTAATCTTATTGAATTGCCACCAGGAGCAAGAAAAAAGGGTACTGAACACGTCGACGACGCCGACAAACAACGTACCGCCGGCACCTCCGGCGCCTCCAGCACCACCGGCGCCACCAGCTCCACCTCCACTTCCGCTTCTTTCGAAGGTTAAAAATACCGAAGATTCCGTGGAGATGCAAAGCATCGAATCTTTCAAATTAAAAGAGACTCCAAACCCAGTGATCCCAAAGCCACCGCCAACTTACTTCCCCATACAGAATAATTCTACGGCCACGTCGAACGGAAGTCCCCGACACGTCGCCGGAAATAAGCCGCAGGTGAATGGAAAGGAGCCGTCGCCGAGTCCTGTGCCGGAAACGACGAAAGCGGCCGTGTCTCCGGCAGTTGCAAACGCACAGAACTTGAAGCCAGCCACCGGAAAGGTCGCCATTAGGATAGGTGCTTACGAAGGAGAAGCTAAACAACCGTCTAAGCTCGACTTCCTCTCGCAGCAGTCTCGATCGGACAGAAACGGCACGGACGAATTGGCGAATGGGCCAGTTGTGTCGAGATTGCAGAACGAATTGGCTGCTACGTTGCAAAGATCGAACTTAAGAAGAAAGACTGACGGGGTGAGTTGAATTGTTTCCTCCTTATTCGTTTGAAAAGAAAAAAAAAAAAAAAAAAAAAAAAAAAAAAAAAAAAAAAAAAAANAGACGAAAGTCGGTGCAAAAAGTTATTAAGTCGTTGGAAGATAAGCACGATACTTGGAGAGTCAATTATGTCCCCGGGCATAAAACAACAACCGATAAAGGTACAAATTATGTTAATTGCACGTTTGCCGCTAATCAGTGTAATTGCATATAAGGCGAAGAAGAATATCTCAAGGTGATGGTATATAGAATAAACTATTTTTAACCGAAGAGTAATTTTCCTACTTTTGTTTCAGGAAGCACAGTCAAATATTAAAACGATCCCCGAGAACTCAGCTGTGTCCAACAACGAGACAACGAACCCAGAGCCGGGAAAGTTGCCACAGAGTAACGTCGAGAAGCTCGCGTCCGCTCTGAACAACAAAGTCACCATCAAAGTGAACCCGGAACATAATAATCGATAAAAAGCTAGCTTCCGTTTATAAAAAAGAAAAAACAAAAAAAAAGTATAAGTCAAAATGAACCGTTTTAGGAGTCCACCATGTACCTCTTCCACTTTGTACATTTTTGCACGCTCTTTTGAACTTACATCGATTTTTCATTCTAGATGAAAGAGCGCTCCCCCTATTGGTGAGCTTCTTTTTTACGTCTTTTACCTGTATGTCTTTTTTTATATGTTATTTATTATCGTATTATAGCGAGTAAGGAGTAAAAAAAAAAAAAAAAANAACCTTTTACCACGTAGGCCCGAGTCTTTAAAAAGAAGCTTAGTCTCCTCCGTCGCCGACTAATGTACGGGTCGTAAGATTCGATGGAGGCGTTGAACTGAAAAATAAAAACGATGATACCTAATGGAACTGCACTGTTTCTTCACTTTCTTCCTAGTAGTATGATAATCCTGTTGTGAAAATTTTATCCCTTGTCTTTTATAACGCATTTCAAAATATGCGATTTTCTCTTCAACTGAAAACGAAGTTATTCGAACTGACATGTATTACAACTAGTTCAGATAATCGAGATTCTACTGTATTACAATGATTTCACTTTCATACAACTTCAAGCATCAACGCTCTATTAAAACTGAGGAAAATTATAAACGTACCCTAACAGAAATACAGCTTCGTTTCGAACGACAGATTCGTTCAAAAGTAATTAACCTCTCGCGAACGAACTCGTTGCACGAAATCGGTCATTCCTCGGAAAAAAAATTCATCGGTGCTGCTGAAATCACGCAGATGACACAATTAGACAGTTCTTCGTTCTGTTATATTTTTATAATAAAAATTCGACTCTATGCACCCAGTATGTAAAAACAAACTTCGTCATCAGACGAGGAACTTGGAGGTAGAAGAGAACAGAATTCAAAGATTATTGGCAACCGAGTACTCTGACTTTTCTGATGCAATTCTCGTGGAATCTCCGTTTGCCGAAACTACCAGAAATGGCCGTGGAATTCGACAGGTTTCCCTTGGTCTCATGCCATCCAAGTTAATTGTGGCGGCTGACGTTTTCAGAGGGAACTCGCAATTTTTCTGTCCGCGTGCAGTCGATCCTAGCATTGAAAGCTTCGAGCTTATTTCTCTGTACCCGCTGCGATGCGTTAGTTTGAGCGTGTTCAACAGAAGACGTCGCAAAACCTTAAAGGCAAGGTAGAAATTTATCAAGAAATAACGAAACACACAATGTATAAAGATAATCGATCAAAAGTTAACTACTTTTCCGTTTCGCTGCTCTTTCTATATTCCCGGCAACGAGCAAGATTTATTTATCAAATCAATCGTTTTAAAACCAGCACTAAAAATCATTAGATTCGTCGATGGAAGAGTAAGCTATTACGAACTCGGTGGAATACACAGGAGACACGTTCTCTGGAAAAGATGGTGCGAACAGGTGGAAAGTTTGCTCGCGAACAGGATGAACGGAAGCTCGTTATCGGAAACAACCGCTGCAAGTTCAGCGAGCAGTTCGACTTTATACGTCCTTTCATCGGAGATTGAGATTCGGGAAGGTTTCAGAAGAAATGGAGGAAGAGCAGTGTGCAGGTGATTCTTACTTGATACTTGATATTTGTCCATTCACAGCGAATCCTTATCGTAATGTATTTTCTAACTGAATACAGAGTATGGACTCACTATGGAGGCGCTGGTGATTATACACCTGCCACGTGGCGTCAAAAGGACTTGTACCTCGGACCATCTTACACCGAGCTGGTAGATGGCCAATACACCCCGATCCCTGTAAGATTCGCTGGCGCCAGTTTGGAAGACATTCAGGACGAATTAAAAGATTTCTCTCCGAGTCAGGCTGTCGATAAAGGCTGTCGCAGTTGGCCTACGTGTCGCTGTTTCAAAGAGAAACACAAGAGCGATGGCCTTTGCGACGTGCTGTTCATCAGAGATCGCAGTCGCAAACATTACAATACGACCAAATTCTACGCGACCTGTCAAGCTTGTCCTTTGAGAGAAAAAATTTTTCAAGACAAAATTAGCGAGAAACGAAGAAACGATCGGCACGACGAAGGAACATTGGAATCAAAATGTAAGAAATCGTTGACGGGACGGATATCTCGATTTGGTTTTGGAGTTCCAGAGAAGTGTCATTCGGGGTTGGTTCTTGGTCCAATCCACAGGGAACCGAATAGCTTCTCAGTGAGATTTGGTGTGAAATCTGTGTTCAATATTTACGTGCTCATGGAAAATGCCGTGAAAGTCTGGGAGGGCGAAGAGAGAGGTGAAAGCAAATCCTCGAAACATTTTCAACACTTTAGAAGATACGGCCTCTGCAGCGCGCCTCATTTTCTTTACGCATTTGGTCCCTGGTCAGTGCAACCTGGTGAAAGAACCACTCTTCAAGGTCGAAGATCCTTCAGTCTGGTCACCATTCGACGACAACCTGTTGACTCAGAATTGAAGCTTCCTGTATCTCGTCGTCAATTGACAGCTAGCATTTCATATACTGAACTTCAGTATGGCAGGTTTGGGTCGATCGGTACCACTGCGAAGAGACGAGTTGTGTTATTTTGGACGCCAGAATACTGGTATCGTCCTAGACCGGCCTCTACAGCTTACAGGTAATAACTAGAAGTAAGATCACGTTAGAGAATTGCATCTGAAATCGCAGCATTTGAAATAAAAATGAATAATCAATTAATTACAATCAATTCTACAACAGGGAGCTAAGACGACACTTGAACCAACTGAGGAATTTTCGCCAAGAGAAGGAACGGCCATCGAAAAGAAAATTGTTCTCCAGGAAAAAGAAGTGCCAATGCGAAGAGGATTCCGTCATTATCCCTGAAGAGAAACCTAGCTTCCTAGAGCGGATTTTTTCAGGGAATGGATCTTGCAGGAGAAAGAGGAAATTCGAAAGCCAAGAGAATAGTACCACCATTCAATTGAGAAGATTATTGAGAATGGATTTCAGGATAACGATTTGGGATATAAACAGTGATACTCTAGCGACGCAGTTGACGCTCATCGATCGCGACCTGTTCGTTCGAATTCCTGCAGAGGAAATCGAGATTTTGGTCTTTCAAAGAAGCTCTAGAAATGCTCCTAATTTAGCTGCGTGGATAGCATTCAGCCATCGAATTTCTTGTCTAATCGGCAGTGAAATTTTGGGCGTGAAGAAGTTAGCTATGAGAGGCAGGATTGTCGCGAGGCTAATAAACGCTGCCAGAAAGTGTTTCGCCATGGGGAACTTCCACTCGTGTAGATCGATCTTGGCAGGATTGCAGTCGCCTCCGATCTTCAGAATGCGAACTACTTGGGATTACTTGCGTATTCATCATGCTAATAGGTAATAATATCTGTGTAGCTATTTTACTAATTCTCCATTATAAACGCTTCTGCATGTTCAACCAAATGTTTCGATCATACAGATACGAAATTATGGAGAGATTTTGCAAGATTTACAAGGACCCGTGTACTTTGACATACCGACGGGCTTGGACTAAAGTTGAAAAAAATCCACCTTGCATGCCACACGTGGCTCATCTTCTGTTGAGAGTTCTGCATCTGAATAATCCGGAATATCACCAACAATACAATAATGTTATCCACACAAATGATAGGACAAATCCTTTAAACAATTTCATTAACATAAATAAGGATATACCATTGGAAAGTAATCCGGATTTGGAACAAAAGCAAAGCACCGGCAAAAGTCTCCTTAATTCCTTTTTAACCAAGATAATAAGGTATAAAAAGGATCAGAAGACAATTTACGAGGAGAGAACGGATTTAACGTGGACGACGAGGGAGCAGGATTTAGCGTGGAAATATTTCTATCGTTGGTACAACGCTGTTTTGAGAAATAAAATTCGTGACAAAGGGAAGGAAAGATTAAAGGATATGGATCCAAGGATGGAACGTGTTCTCGATGTAGCGACTTGGTTAGCAGATTGTCAGAAACGAGCTCAGGGATACGAGTTCCCGGTACATTCGTTCACGAAAGAATTTCTGTTGAAGGCTCGATATAGGGAGGATCGGGAAAACTTTTTTATTAGTTTGAAATTAGAGCCGGCGATGATAACTTGAACAAGAAGGATTAAAATGCTTGGCAGTTTATTGACAATAATAAGAAGGAAAGATGAATAAGAGAACTAAGAGTCTCCAAATGAATTGTTAATAGCACTTGAGTACTTACTAGATCGTCAAAATAGATTTACCTGAACGCGTTAAGAAAGATGTTATATAAAAACTTCATAAACGATGGTAATTGTTAAGTCCTTCATAGAAGTAACCAGAGTTTTCAAGGCAATTTAAACACTCTTCGGCTAATTCATCGGCATGATTAATCACGTGGTCATCGATCAGGGGTATGCTGTAGGCTACAATATAACGACAGATTAAATAAAAATAATACGAAGAAGAAGAAATGAAAAAATAAAATAAAAGAACTGTAAAAATTAAGTAAATTTACACACACACACACACACATACACACACACTATAGAGAAAGAGAAATATATATATATATACATTTTATATATACAGCGATCGCTTACTGAAAGTGTATCTACACGTGCTTTATACTTATATATTTATATATATTATCATTTTAATAAAAATTTTAGATTCACTTACATATTCAAGTCAGTTATTCGAACGATTCTTTCGAAAAAAATCTCACAAATATCCGTTGGCATAACAATGGCAACAAGATAAATAATTTTCTTCAATCATTTTTTTTATTCCGAATACATTCACATATATGTATATTCCGAACATATATATGCATGTATGTATATTCTGAATGTAATATACACAAAATTGTTGCTATACATGTGCACATATTGTTTCTTTAGTATTATTCATTTATCAGTCGTAAACTTAAAACGGAGTGTTCATGATGGCCGGAAGAGTAAATCTCTGAACGAAAAACACATTCACATCAAGTTCTCTTGACTAGATAACAATGTAACTGTTTGTATGTACAATCGCAAAATATACATGTTCAAGTCGATTTAACAACGAAAAGGGGGAAAAAAAGGACGTATAGAATGATCAAACAACGTAGAATCCAGTGGGAACAGTGTTCTTTTAACATCTAATACCACGACAATTGACAGAACGTTAGCTCGTCTTCTTATACAATAAACATTTCGAATGATAACTGTTCAAATATTGTTCTCTTTCCTTCATATACTTCTTGTTTCTTTCTTTCTTTCTTTCTTTTCGCAGTACATATTTAGAATATACGTTATGTTCGTGTTCGCGATCGAAAGCTGAATTCCTTGTGTCGCCTTATGTATCGCCAATCGCACGAACGAATTGTTTGTTCGTTTCTTACATTCATCTCTATTCGATAAAAAAAAAAAAAAAAACCAACANGAAAACGAAATATTCGAGGTATTCGAGGTGCACAATGATTTACTGGAAATTCTCAACACTAACGTAAAATGCTTTTAGAAATGCACCTCATTTAAATGCACAAGATGGCAACGATAATCGTTATAGGATGATCAAAAGTACGACCTATTACGAGATGAGGTTTGAGGTATATAATAAATATAATAAATCTCATAGAGTATCAAAAACAATTATGTAGAGTTTTTCTCCTTGTTTCGCCTTTTTTCACTCGCACGTGGTCTTAATGATTTAAAAGGAATACTTCTTAAAATTGTCGTTTGATAGTCTTTCTAATACTATTTGTTACAAGGCCCATCATCTACAATCGTAAAATCTCCCATTTTCAAGAGAACAACGAGCGAGACATCGAATCAGTAGTAAAACACAGTAGACAGGCGTTACGTACGGCTTGGCGAGTGCCAAATTCCCAGAAAAAAACTTTACTTCTCTTCTCTCTCTCTCTCTCTCTCCCTCTCTCTCTCCTTTCTTTCTTTTGTTCTTCTTTTTTTTTTCTTTTTTTAAAAATTTCTGCTTTCATTACTCGAAAAAAGTACGTATATATAGAATATACATCTCTGTAGATTATCTAACTAGATGGATTAAGATCACATGCCGCCAGGTTTCGGAAGATTTGTATCGTAAGCTCTGATCACGTCCGTCTGTGTCACCGAACCTCCTTCCTCTTGAGAGAATGCAAATCCATCTGCAGCACGCAGCATGTGCAACAACAAAGATCGCAACCTATTACTCTCTGTTATTACAACATCAGTTAATTAACACACATGCATTATCTACAAGAGAATTAATTCTTAATTAGTAGTACTACAATCGATGTTAGAACGTATCTATCTACGAAACTGTCCGTTACTCTTTTCTAAGTAATTAGAACAGCAGAACTTTCAAATTAATATCACACAAAACGAACGTACGAGTTAGTTGGCTTAAACAATTAAAAATTAGTGAAGGTAGAAAAAGTTTTGTGACGATAACAGCGTTAGTGTAATTCATAGGCTAATAATTACACAGCGTATATATATATATACATATGTATATATATTTACATAGGTATATATACATATGTGTATATGTACATAGGTATATATACATAGGTATATATACATATGTGTATATGTACATAGGTATATATACATAGGTATATATACATATGTATATATATGTATACATATGTATATATATACCTATGTACATATATATACATGTGTATACACATATATACATATATATTGTGTATATATGTATATATATATTGTGTGTGTGTGTGTGTGTGTGTGTGTGTGTGTGTGTGTGTGTATTGTTAAATTGTGAAAAATTGCTTATTTCTAAGAATCTTTGCTTTTATATATACACTAAATAGGCGGAAGCTGTGAATAGGGAAGCGCGTGCTGTTAGATAAATATATTAGCAACGAGTAATAAGTAAAGAAAATACTACAAACGGCGAGCATAGAAGACAGAGAATCTGTACAAAAGAATAGTCATTCTGATTGTCCTTATTTTTTTTTTTTTTGCTTTTCTCGATTGCAGCCTGTCGTTAGACAAATGAAATAACTTACGTGATAGTTCCACCTCGGTATTAACTCTGGAGGCGGCGTTTGATCGCCTGGTGAAAACACTTTTTACGTTTTTCAGTAGCCGCGCCGTCTCCGTCAATCTGGAAAGCCGTGTATTCAAAATTGTTTTAGAAACACTTGTCTAGCTATTGGCCGTTTTCTCATCCTTAAATTTCAAAATTCGATATTCTTTCCTCTCAACAATGTTCGATGAACAACGTATCTCGCGTGTAGCCTTCTCTTCACCGACTATCTAATGCTTGCTTCTCTAAATTAATTCATGCGGTGCTAAAAATATTAACAAGTACGGATCTTTTTGCTTGTAACTCTTCCAATTAATATAATTTCTAATTAATATAAACTTTCTTCGATAATTTCTATCACACTTTGGATACAAATAATTCCCCTCAATTGACTGAATTGTATGAAAATTATTTGATAGAAGTTAATACGCTAATAAACCTACAATATTATATATCCTCTTACGAGTTTGAATAGATATGAAACTAATCGAAACATCAATGAAATAAAGAATATTTACATCATGATTTATGTTCATAAATGTTCAGTAATTTCCATTGAATGAATTCTTGATATACCTGTTCTATTTCAATTTCTATCCTTACATGTTTCGAGTATTTGCATTAGTAGTTACATTAAAAGGTAATTCGTGACCGTGATATGTGCGCTAATAATTATTCGTATTGCGGTGCCATCGCAAGTGAAACGTCGAACGATCATGCAGTTTGATCAATTAGCAGTGCTTTTGCCTGAAAGTGTAGAATTACAGGAGCACTATTAGTTACGTACAAACTACTAGGGGTACTTACACCTCGCGAGTTCGGCGATGGCATGCACAGGCCTTCACGGGATACCACGAATAAAACATACCAGAAAATCGCATTAACAAAGAGAGAACTCGCTTCATACCGATGATTGTTTTTTTTTTTTTTTTAATGATTTGCCAACTACGGAATTAATTAGTTCTTTCAAAACAACCATGTGTCCGTGTTACTTATAATATTCTTAATTATATATTTTTTTACTTCAGCTCTACTTTTTAACTCAACAGATATGCACAATTGAAAATAAACTAAGAAGAAAATTAAACAACGAAAGTTTTTCTATACTTGTATGCTACAATATTTCAAAAAAGCCTCGATACTTTGTTACTGCTGTGGCAGTACAATACTACAAAATATAATTATCAATTCATATTGCAAATCATTAGAAATAAATTATAGTATTAATACAGAATGAAATATGAAATTAAATACAAAAATGAAAACTAATGAAGAACTATGAAAAAATAGAGATATGTTCAATGAAATTTCTCAACTCCCTTTTTACTACTGTCATCATATTGTCTAAGCATAGCTAAGCAAAAATGGTTTTATTTCTATTAGATAGGACAGATATATATATAGAGAGAGATTTTATACTATATTCATATAGTATACATTCATAGTAGTCTCTAGTATATTATAATATTCAATGCAATAAAACAAAAGTAAATACCTTTCAGTATGACATTAAAAACTAGGCAATACTAGGTAGGTATAGGTAAAGGGTATATAAAATGGGATGCTTACAGATTTTACAATGAACGGGAATTTGTAGAAAATCTTTTGGAACATGGAATACGGAATGATGTAGTTGAAACATGCTCTGTATGGCGAGTGAACCATAGATCATGCGCTGCGAGCGCAATCGGATAGATTCTGATCTTATTTCGCCTTCGTGGCGACCAAATTGAGGTCCAACACCGAATTAACCATCGCCTCTTTGAATATGACTTCGACCTCCTGTTGCAATTTTCAGTTTTCTACTTAGTTGAGATAATTAAACGTTAAAAATATAGTTATTGTTAGGAAATTTCAATAGTTAGTAGATCACACCAGGTAACTATTCGGTCTTTGGAAAAAAAATCCATTATTAGGGAAGCAAATTGTATCATTTTTAACAAGAAAATATATACCGCTATATGCATGCATTAAGTGATTAATTTCAAAAGTTTCATAGGAATTATTATCGTATAATAATGACGAACGTTAAAATTTAATGTCATCCTAATGTGAATGTGATTTGTTAAAATGTTGCATTCAATAAGCCATGCATATTGAACATTAATAAATAATTTTTTTTTTGTTAGTCTACCAATTTTTCATGCAATGTATAGTGTTATCTATCTGAATATATGCGAATTTTTAACCTCATACGCAAAAATATTATTGATAAGTTACCAATATGAATTACTAAAAGCATATCTCGTTATTTCATGTTGATCTTTTAAGTTTGAACCTCTATAATTTATACCAAAGATATATATTAAAAACTTACGAGCTTCTATAATCATGGCTGTTGAATATATCCCCGGGATCCGATTTCCGAATTTCATTTTCTCTAGCTGCCGCAGTTACGGATTTCCAAACAGTATTCTTTACTCTATAATAAAATATATTTAAAATATTTAAATAATATACCAAGATAATTAATGCATGTATAAATTACTTACGCTTTAATTGTAACATCCACAAGT
The DNA here is from genome assembly GCA_002806875.1 of Lepidotrigona ventralis hoosana. Lineage (NCBI taxonomy): Eukaryota > Metazoa > Arthropoda > Insecta > Hymenoptera > Apidae > Lepidotrigona > Lepidotrigona ventralis. The sequence continues at coordinate 56,317 of NIPQ01090892.1, read as the reverse complement.
AGTACTGCTGATGGTATAAGTACTAAACCCAGCCAAAATACAGGTGAAGAAAATAGCATTCTATCGTTGCCTAACATCACTGCACCCACGTTTAAAGCAGGCCAAAAATTACTGCAATTGTATTAATAAATGGTTTCGATATTTCCCAGTACAAATAAAGTACGAATATATTAAGGAACTTACCTATATATAAGAATAAATAAGAACCATAGCATAATAGATCCCCAAGTTGCTAAATGAGTGACCCACGTCCAAGAGTTTATTATTAGCCCTGCTTTTCCACATACTGTTACAACTACGTACTATCAAAAAATAAAATGTATTTTTTTAAGAAGAAATAATTTTATTAATATTAATAGCAGAAAGAGGCAATTATGAAATTGAAACATACCGTGTATACAAAATTTCCTAAAATAATGTATCCACCATCTCGGCCATTTGCCCACACCACACCTTCTTTTAGAACCATTAGCGATAACCAATAAAGAAGAGAAGAATGTATTAAAGCATTTGCAATCCAAATCCAAAATACCTGTATAAGCAATGTCGAAATTATATAAAATTTTAAATATAATGTCAAATATAATTAATAGCACACAAATATGATACCTTAATATTAAACGACGATTCTCCAGTATTTTTTGTAGCATATAATCCTGGATGAGATAAATGAGTTTCTGCGGAACATACTTTATCAAAGAGACCCATAGCTAATGGAGGTGCTGCTGTAAACACCTAAAGTATACAATGTATCTTATACATGGTCCTTAATATATGTATATTGATAGCAATACATTGTAGTAATTATATAAACCTATAACTTACAACATTATAAAGACCAATCGACCATCGTTCAAAAAGGATTTGTCCAGACCAGCCGGAATAGATGGCAAACCACAATTCAATAACATACAAACAAATATTTTTATAGAATGAATACAATATTAATTTACACATTCTACTATAATTCCATGAACCATGGACAAATAATAAGCGTTTTAAAAAACGAAATTGTGCAATAGAGTAATCAGAAGCACAAGCTGCTTGAAGTCCCTCAACACCAGAAATTCCTAGAAGTAAAAAGTATATAAAAAAAAAATATATATATATAATCATAAGATTAACAATTAAGTAACTTACCAACACCGATATGTGCTTTCTGGATCATAGCTACATCATTTGCGCCATCTCCAATAGCAAGTGTAACAGCCTTTTTGTTACTTGTTATCAAATCAACCACCTAAAACATTTTACTATATTACTGTTTTTTGTTAAGAAATATCAAATAAAGATTAAATAAGTTTAAGGTAAAAATCACCTCAGCTTTCTGCATTGGTGAAACTCTGCAACAAATTACAACTTTGCAAGATGAACATAAATCTAGAAAATCCATTCTAATATCACAGGATAATGCAAAGTCTAATGTATTTCCATCTATAATTAGAGCTACATCGTTTTGACACTTTAAATCAATTCCAAAATCAAGACAACGCTGTATTATGACTTCCCTTGTTTTCTGTAAACAATTTTTAATCTTGAAAATCTTAAGAAAAAAAAAAGAAAGAAGAAATGTTCTAAGTATTTTCTTACATCTAAAGACGACTCATTGATTATATACAACGGCATTCCATGTGTAATCAATCTACAAGAGTAGCCAATATTTATAGCAGTTTCTTGTTTATCTCCAGTTAATACCCAAACGTTAATATCAGCTTGTAAAAGAGCCTGTATTGTTTCTGGTACCTATAATATTGTAAATGTCATTCATTTTTAAAAATATATATCAAAAAAAAAAAAAAGAAAAAAAAATGAAATACATACCTGATCCTGTAATTGATCTTCAATAGAAGTTGCTCCTAATAATCTTAATTTTGTTTCAATAAGATTTGCTGCATTTTCAATCATACTTTCACGATTTCCTATACTAATTGTTGCATTATGGTAAGTTTCACGCCACCACTATCGAAAGGAAATTAACGTTTATAATCTTATTAAAAGTAAATAACATGTAATTAAATTAACAATAAAGAATATGCACCTGATAAAAATTGTCAGGTATATCCGCAACGGCAAAACAAAGTGTTCTTAAACCTTCAGATGCGAATGCTTCTAAATGTTCCAAAGTTGCATTACGAAAATCGTCAGAACTACTCTGTTCAAGATCATTATTTTCTAAGGAAACTGGACATAACCTTTCGTAAATAACAGAATCAGCTCCTTTACAAAAAAGTTTGATTTTTCCTTCTGGTGTTTTTACAATTACAGACATTCTTTTTCTAGCTGAAGTAAATTCTATTACATTTAATATTTCATAACGAAGTCTTTCACCGAGAGCTACTATTTCCACATAAGAAGGTGTTCTAGTATCGAATATGTAGTTAAATTTATGTGCTCCATCTACTAGTGCTCTTTCATCTATTCAAATAATCATGTATATAAAATTAAACAAATAGCATTTTAAAATATAAATAAAATATATATGAATTTAATTAATTACCTGGAGATGCAGCATGATAAATTATAGTTTCATCAATTTTTTCAGGAATAACAGTATGACACACTGAGAGCATAATCATAAATTCATGTACTACTTTTGCATGGTTTGCAGCTTTCTTATCAACAGGACGAGGAGAATCTTGTACCGATCTTCCTTCAACAACATCTCTAACTAGTTCACTATTGATACTAGTACCAACTTCGTTGCCATTTATATTTGGATTTGGCAAACTTTAAAAACATTTTTTTAAACACAAAAACAATTAAATATGGTAAGATATAGTCAATGGAAATACTTAAAATGCTTACTCGTACAACTTTCCACCAATTGAACATCGTTTGAACTCCATTACATTTTTCGTAAGAGTTCCTGTTTTATCAGTAAATACATAGTTAACTATGCCAAGTTCTTCATTAAGATTGCTTGTACGTGCCATTGCAGGTGTATCCGTTTCTGCATGGTACATTTCAATGTCCATATTAATGAATGTGGCTTGAACAAACCTTACTACTTCTAACGTGACTTGCAATGAAATGGGTATCAAATTATTAAATAAAATCATAAATGTTAAAAGATTAAAAGCAAAGTTTTTAGTCATTTCCTCTGAAATAAACAAACGATTATTTAGTATCGTGACTATCTTTGAGAAAATTGAGAAAGTAAGTCAATTTCTCACCTTGTAAACCTACGTACCACAATCCATAACTATTAGCTTTAGTCCAAAGAACATTAAATATTGCAGATAAAAGGCACAGCAAAAGAAGTATAAAGAATAACATGAGTATTTGTGTATTGGTCATTCGGTCCAAGGTGGACCTTTTTAAGGGTGCAGTTGTAGTATTATTTTGCATAAGTTTTGTATCATGACCTGTATAGATTACTACACCAAACACCCAACGTGTATTTCTTAGCATTGCACCACGAAGCAATACTTGATCAGGTCCCAAAGCTACAGATCTAAAAAATGGGACATACAATTCTTACATGCAGCTATAAAACTCGCTAGATTTTCGTAAGAAACAATCATACTGTTTATTAGTTTCTCGCAACACTCCATTAAACTCATATAAATGTCTATTTGGTGGTTCACACTGAATATTTGCACGAAAGTTCATTAATTCAGCAGTATCTAAGAGACTGGCAGTGTCAGGATGGGCCTGTCGTATCTTCAAATTTGTTTCTCCATCCAAATTGGCAGTCTCTATGAAAGACATACCCTGTGGCTCCGATGATGATAATAAGATCAAGTCAGCAGGGAAGAAATTGTTGTTGCGGACCTATGCATATTAAAGAAAGCGATTCTAGCGGGAATATCTTGACTATTAATAATTATCACATTCATGAGCTTGAAGAAAATAGGGTGCAACCTTAACCACATCACCGACAGCAATATTTCTCCATTGTATCCACTGCCAATGGCCATTCCTCAAAACTTCCACTTCGCGCATATTAATTTCATCATCCGCTCTATGTCTTTTCTGAAATTAACAATATCATTAATATTTGTTATTGGATAGTAAAAAAATAATTTACGTTCAGGACTTATACTTACAATATCTTCAACTATTTCCTTTAATGCAGATACACTAAGAATAAAAATTAATGGAACCAAGGTCGTGTATCGACCTGTAGGCGATACATCCGGTATTTGCTAAAATTAAGAATAAATTGATTAGGAAAAAAGACGATTTGAATGTTCGTGTATTTACTGAAAATTTAGGAATAATACCTGCATGAGGGCGATGAATAGGAAGAAGCAATTACTATATCGACGAAATTGTTCAAAAAGAAACATAGGTATAAACGAAAGAAGTGAGTACTTCGCGGTGGTAATGCGATTGTTTTTATATTTCGCTGGCTGATGAGGAGCATTTATGAAAACCACCCTCTCCTCGCTGCTATCATGTTGATGCGAAGACCGTTGATCGTCACCTTGGGACGCACCATTTTCCGCTCTTATGGGACCAACTGTGATAAAAATATATTTAAATTATTTTATATTATTCTATTTTTTTCTCATCTCGAAATAATAAATTACGGTCGTCGTATATACGAAAGAATTATCAAGTTATGTATACCATATTATTTCTTAATCAATTGCTATCATTTTATGATAAATAACTTTGAAGATATCTCTTATTTGATTACAATTGTCACGTATTTGATTCAACCGGTCATCTACATTTTTCCTTAATATGTTGACTTACGATTTTGAGCGTACAAATAAAGTTGAAACCGGGATCTGAGTTCGTTGAACCATTGTACCACTTTCGTACTAGCTATTTCCATGTTACCGCTTGTTAAATGAAATGTCTTTCACTTCTCTTTGGCACTTCGATCCATATTTAACACGCGATAAGGCAACAGTATTACAAACACAATCTTAACACGTGCGATAATGCATTGACGATACGATCGAATGATTCGAGGTTATAAAGTCAGTGATATTTCATACTTCTTTTCCGTTTAATTGCGTTGAAAAATAAATTGTAAAACGAACTCCGGGTCTAGAGACGAGAGGGAACTCGGTGGTTTCACTATGTTATTTAAGAAGAGAGTGACGCAGTTCGGGATTGTATTATCATCTTCTAGGTTATAGTTGCATATCTAAAGAGGAATTCCATAAAAAACTTTATCGCGATCAATAAAAAGTAACATTCGTCCGAGGAAAATTCACTCGAATTATCATTAATATTTTGATGACCACTGAACACTTTTCACTTAACTCGTACGTATTGATAACTTTTAAACATTATTTTAATTTGATTTAAAAAATAAATTACACCGCGAAGCGCTGAAACAAAATTAAAATTTCGTGACAAAAATACTTGTTGGAAAGTTGCAATTTAAACGATTTCACGATATAAAGTGTAAAATTTGCGGTTTAAGCAAAATTTATCGGAATCTGTTTTCAAGGACAGTCGGATATGCCAATACTACGAATGCCTCGATACGAGAACTGACTTCTGCATATATATATATATATATATACATAGCGAATATCGAATATTCACACGCTAATTGCGTCCTCTACCACATGCAGATCGTATTATGCAAACCGAGAAGTGCATAATATGAAACTCAAGATGTTGAATGATTGTTCTTTGATAGTGTACATACATCACTTCATGACACGCGTGCACGCAAAATATTTGAGCTCATATATTCCATAGTTTCTCAACACCAATCATGTAATAATTACTTCCGGTGATGTATTATCCATTCGTACGTCAGCACTACCAAAACAGTTGTGTAACAAGTAGTTGTACGTGATTGAATTTGCAAATGAAAAAAAAAAAAAAAAAAAAAAAAAAAAAAAAAAAANCGACGGGAATATACCGGATCGCGTCAGAGAACGAGAATCGATCAAAGAACGAGAAACATCGATCAGCGCTGAATGTTCAAAGAATGCAGATTTCTCTAATTATGTTATTCGTTATTGATTAAGAAATAACGATCGAACCGACTTTGACGTTTCACAAGCCACTCTTAATTTGTTGAATCTACAGGGAATGATAGAGATAGGCAACATTTTGTGAAAATCTACGCACTTCTATCGTAAAACGGTAGTCAACATACACTAGTCGAACACTTTTCAACTCGAGATAACGATCGGTTAAACAAACTACACATTTGCGTCATCGTGCCGGAAGAAGCCTCGAGCCTGTCGCCACACCCCTACCGACTCGACGGAAACACTGACACACACGCAACACAAACGTACGAGTTAATCCGCGTTGAACTGTTCTCAAAAATCAGTAATATATCTCGCAAATATTTTCGAATCGAGAGTTTCCGCGATCATATCACTGCCTGCAAATTTGCCCGAGAGACACTGATTCTACAACAGTTTGTAGGTGGCACTGGTCATCAGTGGCTTCTTTACCGAGGTATATATCTAGCCCACTAAATTGCCAACAATTAGATAATTTGTACATGCATTTATTCAGTTATTACTGTAATTTTATTTACAATCGTGAACGTCCAACTGTATTCTCACTCGTGCTACATCGTACCTTATTCGAAAATAAATGACAACGAATAAAGAATATTATTTTCACTAAGGGGAAAAAATATGAGAATAATTTTCGGCATGAAAATAATCTGATATATGGGTACGTTCATATTTCGAACGTTACAATGTGTAAATACGAGAAAGATCTATTTGAAACGTTGAATACTTGGGTTACTTAGAGACACAGGCTCTCGAATGGTCTAGTACACTACTGTCAAGGGGATGTTCGTAGAATGCGACAGCCCTGTACACGTGTTACCCTAAAAACGCATGCGCCTGCTACTGGCAACAAGTTGGCATCGCCACCAAGCTTTATTTCGCCAGCATTTTCCATGAATACGCAGACATGTACTCTAAGGTTGCGTCAATAAACAACCTCGGTACTTGTAGACTATAGGCCAAGGACACTTCCGCTGGGGTGGACTATAGGTAGTCGCACCACTCACATTGTACCTTATTGGACGGAATTCGTTCATGCTACGTGGGAGTAGTATACAACGAGATACGTACGCAAAGTATGAAGATATCTAAGAAAATATCTTAATGCATTTTCACTTCTTAATTATATTATTTCAGAATGTACTTTGAACTTAAAACAAACAGGAACGGCTGCATCGTTCGATATGAATAATCGAAACGAATCGGCACGTAGAGGCCGAGTAAAGTAAATTTAAGTAAATTCAACTCCAAAATCTTAGGATTTAAGTGTACTGCAGATATACGTATATACATATTAAATTATAATCCTGATCAAAATGTATCTATCGTATAACTTTTTCACTGCAGAGAATAATACAACACTATGGCTCTAGTCATTGCATCACGATCGTTTTTTTACATCTTACTGCCTCTTTATATTTATACGATTACTAACAATAGAAAATCTTTCCAGTTAATAATTACTGGAAATAATAATAGTCCATGGATATATCTTACCTTCGGAACTGGTTTCATGTACTCCAGCCTCTTGCAGTTCGATGTGTTCGCGTGTCCTTCGACGTCCGCTCGGCAGAGGATCTATACGTAGGCCAATGTTATCGACATTATCAATGTTGCCGAGATCGATGGGGCTACCGATGATATATGGGCCGGATTGTTCTGGGACACCATCGTTGGCTCGACCGCTCACAGATGAGGAACTGTTACGAACACCGCTGCTTTGCGGGGGTGTACCGTCCATATGAGGTATAGAAGAAAGATCCGGAGGTGTAAATGGATGTAATGAGCCAGGGATGGGAACCTGGGGGCTCCCCCTGGTAGTTGGTTGCATTGAACGCAGCGGAGCCTAAATCAGATCGAATTCATCAATGTAATCTACTGCTGGCTATCTTTAATATTTGGCTTGGGGAAGGTGATTGACTAGATGACTTGTTTGCTGAAAAAGCTATTAAGTATCGGCGAAGTAGGAGAGGCGAGCAGTTCGAACTAGTGAATATAAGTAAGTAAATCGAATATAATTGCAGCAGCAATGTATTTCAATATGATAAGACACTGTCATATTAAATTACTCCAGATTAAACGGTTTAATTCTAAAATTAAACCAAGGTCATATTGACATGATTTGGATTCCCGATTCAATAATAATATTTCCTTTTTTGTCGTATGCGTTAATGAGCAGGGCAGACATTCAATAAAAAGTTGCGCAAGTGCGCAAGTACGACGAACGTAATCTGCGACGATGCAACCGATATTAAGAATATACAATGCAAACACAGAGATACTTTAGAGAACCTCTATGAGGATCGCGTTTCCAAAAGATATTACTCTGCATTCATAATGACTTATTTGCCAATGTTAATCATTTACGTAAGTATTCCAGTTCGTAATGAAAACGAACGACTAACACAAAAATAAGCTTGATCATTACTTAAACATACTTTCTCGATGCTTTAAAAATACTGAGCTTGTGGATTCAACGATATGATTAAAAGCAAAGGCAAATATTGGTATTCTGGGTGTGCACAAGGCACAGTTCACGACACGAGCACCGTTAGACTTCGCGGCAATTAACAGTTATATTTGTTAACGAATGATAATTCATCGCGTTTGTGTGGGTGTGTAGTTACAATTTATATTCAAGCGGAAATATAATTAGAGCACGAACGTAAAAAACCTAATAGAAGAAACGAGCCTGCGTCATACAAAGTAAAAACAAACAGCGAGCCCAATGTAAAAGCTATTCTACTTATAGAATGGAATAAAAATTCACGGCGGAGGAACTTGCTTGCAGGATTTTGCGTTCCCTCGCGTAACAAGTTCAAACACCGCGTGTCTCCGGTATATTATTTATGAAGAGATTTATTTTTTTTTTTTTAAGGGAACGTTCGGATAATAGCGTTCAATTACTCACAAGTTTCAAACGAGTAGGCCAAGGCGGATTTCTGGCGGCCGTCCTTCGGCCGATTTCAGCCGTCGAAACTTCTGATCACGTCTTATCAATCTTCTACTGACGTCTGCGTGCAAAAATAATTCATTTCTTCTAACGGTTTTCGTCAAAACGGGTATGACCAGAATTATTATTGGTTTATCAATATTCTGCTCCTGTCCTTTATCTTACTTTGACGAGACGCACTAACGGAATTTCTGTATCTAGCAACGAAAAGGAATAGCACAACGAGAGAATATCCGTCATCTGTGTAGGAGAATCTCCGTGTCAGAGTTTCAGTTTCGTCACGCTTGCTTGTTTAACGTCGGGAATCAAGATTCAGTGGTAAACGTGGTTTTCTGACCGGGCGAGTTATAAAACAGGTATCGCAACTGTTCCACGGCAGAGTAAAATATTCGACAAACAGCTCTAAGAACAAATTCACGACGGAAATAGATGCAGCTTGAGCTCATGCCGGAGAAAGAGGAACAAAGCGTTGAATGACACACGATCACTTTGTACTTTCGCTTTCTGTTCTGTTTTTTTCCTTTTCTTTTTTCTTTTTTTTTCTGTTTTTCCTTTTAAACGAGAAATGATCGATTTACAGGGATTTCGGCGCAACGCCGGTTTCTCTGCGTGCCGGCGAAAAGAACACCTTGTCAATAACGTGTTGCAGCGAACACTGTGTGCAAAATATGTTTGCACTCCATGAAGTCTCTGCCACGCGAGGATTCGATATTCTTCCCTGAACGACGATCAATCATCACCGCGATAAAGTTACTCGATCACTACGTACGAACAACCGCGCCACAAGCAGATTAAGATGCGTACAAATTTTTAGCACCGTTAGGTATAGGTAAAGATTTCTTGGAATCATGCTCCAAGTGCTTTGATATCAAACATTTCTATCAAAGGCAAATAAGTGAAACGTCGTGGTTTCAGCTAATCGATATGCAAGCGAAACCTGTGTGCGATCAGGTAATTCTTCATTTCATTACGAATGCAAAATTTTCAACGGAATGTACAGGAAACGCTGTATAAATACTGTAATTCAAGTTCAACGCAATCGTACCGCAGCGTACGTATTATCTAATCGGTTGTTTTTAAAATCCCTTAAAAAAAAAGAGATCAAGAGATATGGATTGATGATACAACATGAAACCACGAGCGACAAAACAAGACAAGATAATCAAGAGTTTTCGAAAAAGAAAAAAAAAGAAAAGAAAAACAACCAAGCAATCGAAATGGAAAATGTTTTCTTGGCGTGATCGATTCTCATGAAATTCACGTTTCGAGATATGAATCTCGCCGGCAAGAGGCACCGTGGCGTATTAGAAAATTTCACGCTGATAAAGTTCACGCGACGCCACTTCTGTTCCCGCCTTCCCGTCTAATTTGTTTCACTCAGCAATCGTTCGATATTTCGTCGCGTGACTTTTTACAAACGAAAAAGAAGCTTCCACAAGCCGGTAACGAGCTGTTGAAAACGATTTTTTACTTCGACGATTATGTCCCGGTGAACTTGTTTCACTATCACGTTTCAGATCTGTGCAACTTTTTCTTGCGTTTACGATAAATCACTAATTACCGATAGATCACTGATACATGTGAAGTGGTACGAAGTACAATACTAAGATAGGAAACATTTTATTGATTTCATTTCATGAACACCAACGCGTCAGATAACGGTAATTAATTCGTGATTATTTTTTTTTTAATAAAAACGTTTTTTTCAGACAAACAAGAACGAGAGACAGTCCAATGGTGTAACAAACGGCCGACAACTATCCATTGGCTTTCCCATCTTCCTTGGTCATCCTTAAGGCCAGCGCGCGTACACGTGTACTGTTTCTTTGTCTCCCTTTCTGGACGCGGGTTTCCATGTCGACGGGACGAGGTAAACTATTACCTGACAGACGCGTCGACTCTCCTCTCTCCCTGATATAAACCACCTACGATCTTCTGCGCGTGCCACTTGCTCGGCTCGCTTAGACCTTAGTCACCATTCGATCGACAAATTGGTCCGTGAAATCATTGCAAATTCTCTCGTCTCGTACTCGTTTAAGAAATTATTTGGACTTTGGCTGATTTAACTGAATCGATTAGTAATTAGTAATTACGAACGATCAAATCGAATGAAATCGGATGAAATCTTGAACTTGGCAATGCAAACAGAAAGACTTGCAAAGGGAATCGTTCGTAAGTAATTTAGGCAATATATACATCAAACTGTTCTGAATTGCTTAGAATGGATGATGTTGATCTCACGACATTGTAGAAATGGAGTTCGGTAGTGTAAGAAGCTTTTACGTACCAAGCGTTTCAAAATTTACTTTAAAATCTTACATTACATTCGTTGTTATTTCTTTCGCTAATCTGACTTCTTGTAAATTCTTATATCATCTGATTATTCAATTTCTCGTTTTCTGTTTTTCTCTTAGCTTATCTTTTACCGAGAAAAATTCTTATGTACCGCGAGGGATCATTTGACCCCTTATGAATTAAGATAGGTATATTAAATTAAAGCAGTCAGTAAGGAGAGAAGTCGTGTCTAACCATTGCTGCTTATTCTACTTGAGACAATCGAGATGACGGAACTTGTGACAAAGTATATAGCGAATCTTGAGCTGCGCAAATTATTGAGATTACATTCTACGAAATGCACAAAGGCAAAAGAAATTACCTTTTCGCACGGCCGGTAGAAAATAGTAAATGCAGAAACTGAAAACACAATATTTTGTAGTAAAGTGGCTTGTAACTAACATAACAGGCAACAGAGGTATACCGAAAATTATATACGATAATAGATATCGTTGTTGCTTTATTACCATTTTGTTTATCGTGCCATTACGTGCTCGCATTATTATCATTGATAATATGCAAAATACGGAACAAGTACACGTTCCATGTACACGGAACATTTTCAAAGCGAAAAAAGCAAAGGTTCTCACGTAATAAGTTGTAATATAATAATAGAGTGGAGCAGGTATTTATAATAGAAACAATTCGATATCATAGAAATGTGTTAAATTGATCGAAGGGTCGCCGAATAATTGAATTTCATCGATTGCAGATAATTACATGGACATGTGGCCTATAACTAGGTTTGAGTCACGAGTCAGAAACGTAACTATCTAAACTATAACAGGATTCCTATCTAAACTTCGTTATTATCAAGGATCGACCTTTAGCGGAAGTGGGTTGCTAGCAAGTCGCATAGGACGTTACACTTTCGAGCATAGCCACGGAAATGTTAATTCTCAAGAGTGCTTTCCTACGCATCGATTTTCAGACGACTATACACCACTTTGCATGGCCAAGTGTTTTACGTGTGTATTTCGTACAGCAATAGCACATGTCACTGCACAATTGGACGAATAGCTTTCCGTCTATGATGATGCACAGCCCCTGCGCAACGTGTATTGAATCTCACGGGAAAATTCCATTTACAATCGTAAATATTCCGGGCAGAATATCTTGTATACCGAACAAATGCATTCGGAGGAAAGCCGTATCGATCTGGGGAAAAGAGTATGACGAGTCGCGAAAGGATTTCTCTACTCGATGGAATCTATTCGGAGGGCTAGGTATTACATCGAGCAATAACGACGGTGATGGAAAAGATCGCGTGATCGCGATGTAATTGGCTTATGGGCACAACCGTGTTTTTTTTTTCTTTTTTTTTTCGAGGTGGAAATAAAATTGGATAAGTCGAGGGAACGGTGTAACAAGAAGGTGCGGCCCTTTCCATCGTTCCATCCATTGGGTGCGTACACCGAGAGATATAGTTCAGCCGCGTCTATTTACGAGGCCAGCTTTCGTGTTTGCGACCGGTAACGACGTTGATCCGTCGATGGGGCACACATGCGATGGACACACCCTAAAAATCATTCCTTTCTTTCTCCCTTCATCAGTGAATCGGGAAATGAATTGAAACGGGAAACGTAGCCAAAGAAGAAGAGATTTGCTTCGCGTGCATGCGGGGGAGTGGAAGTGAAACCCTACTTTTAATATTTCACGTCACAATCAAGAAAATCTTATCGAGTGTGGCCAGCAGATAGTCATTTGTCAGGTATCCGTCATTTATATCTGTGATGGTGGTTCCCATTCGATTTGATATTAACTAGTGAGAAACGATCGTCAACAACGATCAGCAGGAAATCTTTGTTTCTATTTCTACGATATAACGTTACGTTCAATTATATAAGAAAAAAATAAATGCGATTGAAGGGGAAACGCTGTACTGAGAAATTATCATGAGAGAGAGTGATCACCATGTTAGCGAATATCATGTTAGGGACATTTTGACGCTGGTGAACTGCATTTTAATCACGCATGCAGGCAACCATCCAAATCACGTTTTTGTAATTGGCACTGGCTGGCTAGTTTTCAGTTGTCAACGTGATCATGTATCTACAAACTGCTGTGAAACAGGTTCGCCTTGGGAAACATCTGTTCCGCACACGTGATAGAAACGACGCTTGTTCCATTGCGAATATCGAACTACCTGTTGATGTGAATACAGATTCCCGAATTGATATCAAAGATGAAATATCAATATTATCAAATCGGACGCAAATTTGTCTTAATATCTCTTAGGTCTGTAATAACAAAATATGCCATTATAATGTAATATAATGAAATATCCAAATTCGATAAATAGTCGTGGATTGTCTTTCGAGTTAGTTCGAGCGATACAATCATTTGGCTGGACTAATTCAAACATCATCCAACAGGAAATAACTTTACGATCGGGGGTGGAAATTTTTGCCAAGAATTTTTACGAGGCTGACATGGATTCGTGAAAAGCTATTATTCTCAGAAATAACTTGATGAAATTGGGACGAACGAAATGAAAAGCTGGCCGTTGTTCAGCGACATATGCTGCTCACGTGAAGGAAAATTCGTTCCGTGTTTCGCAGTTTAGCTAAACAACATGTGCACGTTGTGTGTTGGTCGATTATCAAGATCAATCAATTGCGAGAATAATCGAACATGAACGATCTTAAAATACGTTTCACATGTATTCAGAATAAATTTCACGTTTCAAATGATAGAGGTTTTTCGTAAAGAAACGCGTGTAAAAATTGTCCTTCGATTCTGCCGAATCAATAGAAAATCACGGAAATTAATTAAAATATATATTTTTCATTTTTCATTTTTTTTTTTTATACAAGTTTTATAGTTAAGTTCGATTCTGCCGAATCAATAGAAAATCACGGAAATTAATTAAAATATATATTTTTCATTTTTTTGTTTTTTTTTTTGATACAAGTTTT
>NIPQ01090892.1:0-40000 GCA_002806875.1 Lepidotrigona ventralis hoosana | reverse complement strand
AACGTTTATTATAAACCGTTATTACATCGTGACATCTTTCTTTCTTTTTTTTTCTTTTTCCTTTTTTTTGTCTCGTTTGTCTGCAAGCTCAAGAATGATTGATCGCTAGAAATGACGGCACCATGCACTTACTTTAGATCTACCACGTAGACGGTATTTTAACACGATTTTTTTTTCTTTTTTTCTTTTTTTGTTTCTGAAACTTTTAAATGTATCGACATCTAAGGAAGATTCGAGATCCGCCGGTAATCCGTCGCGCTTCCCCTCGCGAATCCTCTGACTAGATGCATCCTGAGACATTTACGTTTTCCGTTCGCGACCCAGAGAAACCTCTATTTCTATTTCACAATTCGAATATGCTTCGGTGATTCTTCGTATAAGCGCGATTGATTTATCCTTGTTTTTTTTTTTTAACGTTAAGTACTTTTCACTGTACAGTCGTGATGGTACAGAATCCCGACTCAATCGATACCGCGCGGACCCGCGAGATGTCACGCTGCGGCGGTTACCGACGCGGCCACAAAAAAAATTCATTCGCTTCGAATTACACTCTCATTTACGCCGCGCTCTCCTTTCACGCTTCTCACTCTTCTCGCGCCCTTTTCGCACACTTTGTCCCCTCCGTTTCTTCGTTCCCGCTTGCCTCGACCGTTTCGTTGCTTCGCCTACCGAAAACCAACGCAACTCGAGTACCACGTCATCTGCATCGTTACCGAAGCAAAACACTCGAGACTGAGATCTACCGAGGTGGCTAAACGGACGTGCGTGTAAAAAAAGAACCGTCACCGATTCGCCAGCGTGCAGTACGTCGTAAGGTAAGCGAACGACAGTTACCGATAGTCGGTAATCGAGCATCAATTGCAAACAATGAAAGCTGTGCGGCACACGCGTTCCCCTTTGAGTCAACGACGGTGTTGCGTCTATTCGGAAGAAAGAGCGACTAGCATGTTCGGACGAACATTTCATCCGATCATCGCATTTACACTTCGTTGATCTCTGTTTCGTACTTGCAGCCCTTTTTTGATCCCGCGGATTGTTCGCGACCGACTAACNCTTTTTCACGCTCTTTCATTTTTTTTTTTTTTTTTTTTTTTTTTTTTTTTTTTTTTTTTTTTTTTTTTTTTTTTTTTTTTTTTTTTTTTTTTTTTGGTTTTTTTTTTTTTTTTTTTTTTTTAAAGCCTATTAATAATTCTTCTTCGTCTCTGCTGATTAATTATACATCGCGTGCGAAAATACCAAGAAATATCCTCGCAAAAAGTTAAGCTGGACGGCTTTGATCAAAAATTAGGATCTCTTTCGAAGGACGTGAATGTCAGGGAGTAGGAAGTGTTGCGGGGTGATGGTGAATGGTATTGCAATATGTGTGTGTATGTGTGTGTGTTTGTGTTTCTTGGGATCGGGGCAATCCAGTGTAGACGTAGCCCTGCGGAAAAAAGCGTCGATCGCCCCTGCGAGAGTGCCTCCTCGTTTCTAATTGTGTAAGTGTCGGCATATTTTAATGTAATGTACTTTCGGATGGAAAGATCTGTGTCCGAGTGTACGTGTACACGTGTACGTTTACGTTCCCTAAGTCTCGTAAAACTGAACTCGCTAAGTGCTTAGCCAAAAAGTGTCTCGTGTATTGCGAGCAGCAATTACGTGATTGGCGCAGAAATACAATTCTCTCCCTCATCTCATGTTGCTCATTCGCTCGTCGACACCTTAGCACGGAATTATGCGTGTATGTATAGAATATATAATATATATATATTTTTTTTTTATATATATTTATACGCTGTAGAGATAATCGTATTTACACGGGGACGTTACTCTAGCACTAGACGGTGTGGTCACCGGAGACGATAGTCACACGTGTGTCCCTTTCACACGCGGGAATCAACGCGGTCACGGCGTTGTTTCACGCAGAAATTTTACTCGCGATTCCGAGTCTACTGTCCGAGCGTCTGATCACGATTGCATGATTGCGCCACGCACCCTCGTACGGGAGGGGGAGTGGGCGGGGGTGAGTCGAGAGAATCGGCCTTCGAGAGTATTCGCAAGCGTACAGATAGATTGAAGAATGTGTTCGTAATTGACTAGCGGTTCCGCGAGAGAGAGAGGGAGAGAGAGAATGTGTGTGACTTTCGTGGATCTTTGATTTCATTCCTCTCTCTCTCTCTCTCTCTCTCTCTCTCCCTCGGTTTTTACAGGGCTAGAAAGCTCGAGGCAAGTATCGATACCAATCGAGATCGCCAGTTCTCCCGAAGTGCTCGAAATTTTCTTGTGCGATGGTCATCGATTCGCACGGAAGCACTCGAATATCCACTCAACAGAGTCGCGAGAAAGCGAGTATCCCCCTTCCGTTTCATTTCCTGTTTATTGCTAAAACGTTGAATATATCGTGAGTATATCTGCTGCTCGGCGACTACCTGCTCTCTGCGCCCACTACTTGATTGTAATAAACGATTACGAAAGCGTCGTTGCTCGTTGCTCCTATCTGTAAACACTCGAGGAGATCAGACCCGAAGTTCATCCCTTCGCTTCGTCTGATACCGGCGTTATTGCACCATACGTTTCCCTTACTTCTCTCTTTCGAATTCGACGCGTCACGATCGAATCGTGGATCTGCTCGAATGGTATTGTGCACACGGTCGGATGCCGCGAGACTGGCTGACTTTGGGTAGACGTTACCGTTGCGTGCCGTACGTGACTGACAATGAGAGGAATCTGTCGATGTTGCGCAAGGAAGACGAACGACAGGTGAACTATGTTCGTGCCTCGTTCGACTTTGCTAGACGTACGCGAAACAGTCTCAGTAGCGTTGCTGGAACTCGTGATGCCATCTATTGAAGTCAATATGGAAGATCACGATCGACCCATTGGCCAGGCCAGCTAGAAGAAACCTGGAAAGACGGTTGAATGAATTAGAATTGTTGTAACTTAGAAACCCCCAAGGTAGATGGGCGTCGAATTTCTCATTTGCTTTGTCTAGATTTGCATGGATCCGACTTTATTTCTTACCACACGTTCAGTGCATCGCGAAAATACGAAAATACAACGAGAGATTTTTTTTTAGCAAGAAATTCATTTATTTCTACAAAGTATGTGGCACAGTGTTAGACGCTTTTTAAAATTCTCTGGCTCGTTACGAACCAACTAATCAAATTCTTCATCGGATTAAAAATGTTATCACTTTGACATAATATTTCGAAATACTAAGAATTTTTGTGTTCTGTTTTGTCTGGCCGATAACGAACCCATTAAATACTTTAAAGTGAATGTGCTATGTTGATAATGTTGCAAAATATTGATTCAAAGTTAGACTGGTCGTCATGCATTTTGAAACAAGAAATACATGAGTATCTCATCAAGTATACCCAAGGAATCAATGCAGAAATCGACTTAACTTATTAACTTGAGTTAAATTCTTTTTAGATATTTTAGGAATTTTCCTCACCCCAGAGATTCATGATTTACAAAAAAAAAAAAAATCAAGTTTGAGCAATTCTAAGATTATTAAACACTTTGACCTTGATCTTTTTAATAACTCCCAAATTAAACATAAAAGCAGTGCATTCTTTTTCGCAAATTGTAAATGCTCTTTGTTATTATTTCTTTCCCATGTACCTTCTCCCGTCAAATGAATAACTAAATAAATAAATTTGAAATTAAAGAGACAAAAGAATCTCCAACTAAATAAATAAATTTGAAATTAAAGAGACAAAAGAATCTCAATTGCGAAAGTAGTGGATGAAGTTAGCCTAGCCACACTTACTTCTGATCGTGTGACAGTGCCAATGAACGCACGCTGCTTTCACAAGCTGGGAATGCATAGAGAAGAGCTAGATTAAACGTCCTCCAAACTTCTACGATTCGTTTGTCACCGCCTGTCATTAAGTACTCGCCATCTCTGCTAAGAAGGAGACACTGCAAAATGAAAATTGCATGTATTTGTAGTTAGATGATCGGTGGTATTGATAGGTTGAACCGATAATGGATTACCTGAAGATTATCGTTATGAGACTCGTGGCGAAGCCGTTTCCCATTTATAGTGAATGCCGCTATATGTCCGCGCTCGTAATTCACGACGATAACACCTTCCCGCGACATCGCGATATTTTCAGGCGAGGAAAAACCACTTGGCGCCTCCAACGATCTTAGAAGATCACCGAAAGTCGTGTGTACAAGAACCGGCCCGTCTACGGAACAGAGAACAATACGTTAAACAATTCTGAAACAGTATCTTCGGACACGAACTTCTGGCAATTGAATTTGAAACAGAAACTCGAAAAATATCGTTCGAGTCACGTACAGTAGGAGCCGGAAACAACCAAGCCCAGTTCAGCTGAGATAACAACAGCAGTCACTGGTTGCTCGTGTCCCGTAAGGGTTGCCCTTGGTGCTGGTGCTTCACCCTCGCCAACGATCGTCTGCGTTCTGGCGTTCCAGTGCCACAACAACACCGTGCAGTCAGCACTTCCAGACGCTATGTAACAATCAGACGTGATGTTGCATTCACTGCGTGACAGACACGTGACGACACCGTAGTGACCGAACACGATTTGTACGATTTTCGCTGAAACAAAGAAGAAAATGTCGATCGTGCTGCTAGCCGAAGAAGTCCCTCTTTATTCGTGGATTCCAGTCATTTACCAGTTTCGGTGGAGAATACGCGGAAGCTGTTATCCCAGAAACCGCAAGCGACCAAAAATCTACTATCTACCGTAGTGACGAAGCAATTGCTCCGTATCTTTAGCTTCTGACTGAAATTGTCGCCCAAGTGACGTCGTAACGTTGGATTCGAGCTGTTCGCCGCTTGAGCTGCGAACAGTAGTCGTTCATTATTACAATAATACTCTTTTGCAATTTTTTTCAACTGACCACTCGCCTCTTGTATTCTTTCGGTGCACTTACATAAAACAGGGTCCATCGACAATGGCTGATTAGCGGCCTGCGCCTGCGGAGTGTCCGCGTAACTTGGCGATTGCACAGATGCTATAAAAGCGTGTGTTCGTGTGAATTCAACGATTCAGTTTGTCGACGACTGAATGAAAGTCACCCTTTCGCTGTGCGACCAAATTACGAAGAAAGAGATAAAAAGAGAAAAAAAAAAAGAAAAAAATTGAATGAAATATTTGCCCTTCGCTTGTCCTCTCCGGCTGCTAACAGCGAAAGGGTTGAATTTTTAAGTAAATACCCGCGTAATTAGTGTTCCATCTGTTGACAGCGAATTGCTGTCCAGTGGTGACTGTGACAACGGATGGTAAGGGTAACTGAGGATACGTGTTCGCCGAGATATGACAGATTGGCGAGTTCGAGGGGAACTTGATCGTCATGCACACGTCGTCCGGGATACTCGAGAACATCATCGGCGACTGCAACACGGGTGGCAACGTCTTGTCAAACTTTGCGGTACTCTTCTCGTTCGGGACGATTGAACAGAAAGAAAAGCGTGCATTGTACACCTCTGTAGGTAAATTTTATAGTAACTCGTTGAATGATTCGAGAGTGGTGGCTCGGTTAGAGATGTCGAGGATGAAGTTTAGTATTCTGTTAAGCACATCGGATGGACGGCGAATTCCTCTCAACATTTTGTCGTTAACGTTTGGTGAAACTTTGCTTTGTAAACGAGGCACAGTTCCGGTATAGCGTTTCCCTCGTGATTCTGTGACTCTTGATTTGTTAGGAAAAGTAGCGAAATTGGATGACACAATGAGAAAAAGCACGTTTAAATTCATCTGAGCGAACAAAAGTCATAGAAGCGTGAAATGTATTAGTACTAGATTCTTTGCAGAACAGCTTCGCGTCTCAATTACAAAGGTATAGTTTGGAAAAAAAAAGGGAGAGCCATCTAACGAAAACTGCAAACTATCAAACTGTAAACTAACTGGACAGTCTAGTCGCGAATTTTTCTAGAAATTGGTGCTACTACTCTAAAACTAACAGAATACTTTTAATAACTTCACACCCTTGTTAGAACCTGTTGAATTGTTAGTCTAACTCGCACTTAAAGGTCCTTTCCTCCTTTCTCTCTAAACGGATATTACTTACATATACATTGCACACTCTTCTTATTACACGATTCTACAAAATGCTACGTAACGATGAGACTATTGAGAAGCACAACGTACTATGAAATGAACATTGTTTACCAAATGCATCGCCGAACTTCTCGGGGGATGCGGCTCCATTAAAAGTTGCGACGGTGTTTGGCCAAAGTTTCGTATTTGATTTTCTATGGCCTCTCTCATGACCGGATCGGTTATCGTATCCAGGTCCACGCTACCCTCGTACGTCAGATAGTAGAAAACATTCGTTGCTCGTATAGCTTCCGGACCTGAAAACGAATTTTTACGTTCTCAACCTTCCAACGAACATATCGTTAATCCACATGATCAAATCCTCAAGTGCAAGAACATCAAACTCTTCAGTAGGCAGAGAAAAGTCCATTTAAAGAATAAAAATTCGTATAAAATCATTCATTCAAACTTGCAAACAGAGTAGCTAATCCTGTCAGTTCCCGAATTTTTATGTTCTCAACCTTCCAACGAACATTTCGTAATTAATCCACATGATCAAATTCTCAAGTGCAAGAACATCAAACTCTTCAGTAGGCAGAGAAAAGTCCATTTAAAGAGTTCATATGAAATCATTCATTCAAACTTGCAAACAGAGTAGCTAATCCTGTCAGATCACTTGCATATAAAGAAACAAAAGTACATTTTTTTAGTGCTTCTATTTCTATTTCTATTTTCCAGTAGAATTGTAATAATGGCTGAGAATTTGATGACTTTCGGCAGTGTTTTCCAGAAAAAAATCTACAATTTCCAATTTACGTTGTTGCAAGTTGATCAATCAGCCGTCTGCTTCGCAGTTTTCGCTGAGCAGATATTTATTCTGCTATCACGATCACTTAAAACTATTACATTTCCCTTTGCCATTGATTTAATTTTACCAGCGAGTGAACGGTGGATTCTCCGAGCGGCAACCGATTGCTCGTGGCCGGTATATCCGGTTGCCTGGTACTCTCGCGCAACCAACTGTAAACGTGGCGCGTATTAGGGGTGGCACGCATTGTCGCGGCCGGCACACGTGCCTAATTGGTTGGGACAAGACCGGGAGGAAGCTAACTAAAAACTAATTCCTTCCATACGCGCGGCAAGCGCCGGCACCCGGTGACTCCTTGGCGTCAGCATCTTCGCAGAAGTGCCGGATATAGAGGCGCCACCGTCAATTACCATCGGTGGAAATCTAATTTGACTCGACCGCGCGTGTCTCAACAGCTGGCCTAGCCAACTATGGATCGCGCCATTGTGCGGATGTCGTGTCGATTCTCGTCCGTGGAAAGCTTTACGCGGGAAGATTAATGCCACTTGGATTTCGTCGGACTTCCACGGCTTTGATTCATCTTCCTTCCTTTTCTAATAGAGAGCTTTCTTCGTTCTGTATAATTCTTCCCTCTCTCGACTCATATTTTTTTTTTTTTTGTTTTCTTTCTCTCTTCAAGAAAACAGTCGCGATCTTACCTTTCTGCTTGTAGCCAAATATCAAATCAATCCACTGGTGTAATTGACAGGACACAAACTCCGACTCGAGGGCCTGTAATTAAATGATGGGGAAAAAAAAAGAGAAAAGAAGAAATATGAGTTTCAATGTATATCCGAATCGAATGCAATTTTCGAGACTTACCATTCGATTGATTCGTATAAATTCTTCCGGCGACGATGCCCACGGTGGTAATTCAACGTCGCCAACCACGCTGCCATCCTCTTGCCTGCCCAAGCGATACCGATTGCTGTTCACTAGCATTTCCGGTAGGAAGAAGAACTCCGGAATCAGCTCCTATTAACAAGAATAATTTGTTACAATACATTTGACAGATAGGCTTCTCGAAGATAAAGAGGAAAGTGACATGAACCTTAACGTCCGAAGTATCACGTTGGCAATTCTTCCAAGATAGAGCGATCGAGGAGAACAAACGATTCGGATGATCGAATTTGCCACCCTGCAGCGCCAAGAACATCGTTGTCATCGGCTCCTGAAATAAATCAAATCCGCAATACGTGAACACCAATTCTTCGCTGAATGAATTCCAATACTCCAAACCTGATTGAACAGTAATCACAGTAAATTGGAATTGTTTATAAGCTTAAAAGTTTGTACCTTCGAAATGTATATACTCTTGGATTGCCATAGTATGTAAAAATATTGACAAAAAAAAAAAAAAAATGTTTTGTGATTAAATCTGCAATAGATTCGAAGATTGTAGCCTCCTCTTGAACTCCCGAAAATTTGGTATATGATTATTCTTCGTCAAGAAGTTGTCAACATTCTACTGACTTGGTGAACTTTCGACTGAACTTCCTTCCAACGAAGAATCCTCCAACAATTCTGCCACGCGTTTGTCCTACAAAATCCTGAAACCGTCGAACGCGAGAAGACCGGCGAGACGCCAGTTTGTTGTATGGTTTCGCGCTTAAAGTCCTCTCTTGGTCGTCCGTCAATCGTCCATTCGACTGACAGGCTGATGAATGTTAACAGAGGACCTCCTGTGATCGGCACACGGGTTTCACGCGTAGGCGTCGAAGATACAGCTGTGATTTACAACCCTGTCGGCGAGCGAGATTTTCGACAAGTTGCGCCCGCGACGTTTACAATGACGCGAGAAAACGAGCGGTTTGAAGCCTGGAACTATGTCTTCGAAGGCGAAACCGGGCAAAACCGGCCCCGATGAGAGACAAGAAGCGGTGCAGTTATAAAGTAATAAATTGTTTACGATGTAGTATATTCTTGCGGGGGAACAGCGGGGTGTCTCGCCAGTGAAACAACAGTAAAATCGTCTTATTGACGATTTGTATGTAAATGCGAGGAAATCATGCTCGTTGGTACGGATTCGATCGCTATCGAGTATATGTATGTGTAATGGATTGTACTAGAAACACTGATAAATCGTTTATTTATTCATTTAAAATAAGACAAAAAGCAACTACAACAATGACGAAGAGGCAAATATAAATATACTTGCGAAAGAAGACGCATTTTATGTTTAATCTGAGAGTTATTTAACTCAAGATCAAGATCAAAGTCTTTAATGATTTTGTTAGCTTAGTATTAGAAAGATGTAAAATCATTCAAAGAAAGGGTACTTAAATTCAATTCTTGTAATAAAGGAATCATATAAATGACATTTCCCTTGTTTCCGTCTTGCTCGGCGTGGCGATAGCAATGGAATTAACATGTCCGATCGATAAAGTAATAAAAATTGCAACGACACGTGTAGCTTTGAGATGAAAGAGGAGGAAACTGATGAAATGCATGGATTTGAGAAGGCGGGCCTCGTTGATTGCCAGGGCGTTTCGACGCCCCCAAATTAGCGTGTGGATACTACCGGATCCGTCGAAATTTATGGCTCGAAGTAGACAGGTTTTTTTTTAAAATAGTCAGAGCTCGAGAATGAGACGATCTCGTTGAGATCACTCTACGTTGTTCCGGGCTTTGAATTGAGCTCTGTTTACAAAATATCGAGCCGAGAAGGCATCCTTCTCATTTTTATATATTTGAGCAAACTGCATATCTTTTAGTCGTGTCAAAAATAAAGTACCTAACTAACACTTACCACGCGTATCATCCAGTTCAAAACAAATGCAGCTGTGGAATAGTGCGTGCCGTAATGGAACGGCGGTATACTGTCATGCTCCCAACTTTGAAAGCGTTCCTCGAAATAAGCCCTTCTACTTGGATTCAACGCTCCGATTGGCTGAGCAGACGTAGCAAAATTTCAGTGAGCATCACGTGATAAAATATACCAATAATACCTTTTTTCTTTATACCTTTGATAAATCACGGTAATTGCTGGGCAGACTGAGATCGAGCTCCTTCGTCTCGTAATTAGTCAACACCCATGGGAACACGGGGTACTGGTTCAAGTCGTTGTAAGTTCGACCTGGAAATGCAACTCACGCTCAATTTATCTCCACGAAATTTCATTCAAGATATTCATTTACCAAACAATAATTGTACGAAAACACATGATCATAAACACTTCTGTTCGCTCTTTTTTGATTAAATAATTTGAAGACAACAGTTAATGAATCTCCGCTAAAACGGATCTAAATAACATTTACGTAGCATACAGCCAGAAATAAATAAGACATCAACGGCGTCTTCTTTTTAATGCGTATAATCACCGGCCTAATTTTTTTGTCCCGTTCAGCCCCCGGTCACTTTTCTTTCTCGCGCCACCCTCGCACTATAAAAAGAGAAAGAGAAAGAGAGGGAGAGAGAGAGAGAATACACACTTCCAGACCCTCTAATTCTATTTTTACGAAATGCACGCCACAGTTCCGTTCCGTGGGGTGCGAGGTGCTCCGTTTAGTAAGCGCATAACTCAGACCGTGACGGCTAATCGTTCCTGAAATTGTCACTTCTGAAGGTCTCGCCTTCCCACCCCCTCGGAATCCCATTCCGAGATGCATTAGTGATGCCAGCGCGGCTGCAAGAGTGCCTCACTTTGTCTAATCTCCTCCCCCCTGTCGCTAATTAAAACCCGTCAGCAAGTTTGTCAGGCGAAGCCTGACCTCCCATCCTCTTGTCCTTCGCCTCGGATCATTTACTTACGCGCGCGCGTATTATTACTTTGCTTACGACAGCCACCGAGTGGCACCTTCTTCATTTTCTCTTCCCTTTAAAATTTCTTAACTTCACATTTAGTTGAACGTTGAAAGTGAACTGTCACCAATGAAGTCAACCAATGAAGTCAACCAATGAAGTCAACAATGAGACAGAAATATAAAGGATGATTTGATACAGAGGCTATACAAATTTTTGTGACAGAAGAATCGCAAGTTTTTCTAATTCCTAATCGTAGTTTGCATCGTTTCTAGCGAGTTTCTTTCTTTTTTTTTTTTTTGATCAAGGAAAGACCTAGTTCTAGGATATTGGTAAAAATATTTTCTAAAAGTAATACACCATCGTACAGAGATAAAGAAATAATCCTATCTCTAGGAACTCCATCAAGCACTCGATTCGGTCTGAAACAAAAACAAAGAGGCGAGGAAAGAGGGGGGGGGAATGGGAGAGGGGAACTCGGCGGCGAGAGTCGGTGTGCACAAGCCTTGGCCACAATGCNCGCAACGTGTTCTCCCGCCGGGCCTTGCTTGCCCAATTGTCTGTTGCCCTCGCGATGGCGCTCGCGCGTCCCTCTTCATCCCCGCAGCACCCCGTCGACTGACTATTTATTCGCACAATTAATATATAATGCTCGTAAATACACGGACACCCTCCGGCGTTTCCCCCCGCCATGTACAAATAATTACGCGTCCGCAATGATGCTCGTCATTAGGCGCGTGGCCAGCCCCGTGAATTCCCGACCTGTGTCCGCCATCGGTTTCTTCACAATCGAACAGTTGCCTTCAATCTATTTCTCGAACAATCCTTTGAACCGCTTCTACATTTCCCACCCAATAAAAGTAAAAAAGGCTCTGACAAAATCAGCCCCCTTCGAAACGGCTGATCAACGTGATCCTCTAAAAAAAAAGAAAGGAAAAAAGCGATAAGGAGGAGAGGGGCGAACGTCTCGAGTTTCGTGATTTAGCTGGCGACGCGACGCGACGCGATGCGAGCGCACAAAAGGGGCAGCCGATATTAAACCGACGGAGAAACAAAGGCGCGGCTTCCATCTCGCGTGGGGAAGCGGAGAACGCCGAGCCGGTTGTTCCCTCGGGAGAGGATTACCGGGGCCCACGAGCCAGGGATTACTCGTATGGGGTGGTTAACGGAACACGGAGCTGATTGAGAACATCCCTAATACGCCGCGACAGATTCCATCCGGCCGTGTGCGGCTATAGGCTCTCTGTCCTCCCTCTTTCAATCCGCGACCTCTCTCCTTCTATCCAGGTTGCCAACCGTAGCGATGGAATCGAACAACCATCGGCCATCCGCAGACCTCGCATTTTCTTTCCGGTACCCCGGTAAGCCGATATGATTTTTTTTTTAGCCGTTGAACAGCCCCCTTTTATACACGGTTACTGTATTGGGTTCACGTAGAGGGTTTTCTCGATACGTACGTCTCTTGACGTGCAATTAAGCAGAACGAGAAGACAGATACTTTTATGGTTTTATTCCTTTTCATGATGGAATTCCATGTATCTACAAGTGTATAATTGTTGAAAACAAAAATGTTGACAAACGATATATCTATTAATTTTGGTATTTAATTATTAGGTATTTGGTATTGATTAGTAGCAAAATACTTTAATTACATGGCTAATGTACACTTTTATCAAAAGTTTCACTCGAAATTTTAATTATAATTACTTATTCTTTATATTGATTTATTTGAGCGAACAGAGGCTGAAGAATAAAATTTTGAGCGAGTTCCTACTTCAATGCACACTAGATTAACGTTCTGAGATATCAAGATTTTTATCAAAAGTTGTGTTTCACTGGAAATTCTAATCAAAATTAATTCTTCGTTATATTAATTTATTTGAGCGAACAGAGACTGAAGAATAAAATTTGAGCGAGTTCTTACTTTAATGTACACTAGATTAACGTTCTGAGATATCAAGATTTTTATCAAGAGTTGTATTTCACTGCAAATTCTAATCAAAGATAATTCTTCGTTATATTAATTTATTTGAGCGAACAGAGGCTGAAGAATAAAATTTTGAGCGAATTTCTACTCAAGAATTTTAATCAAATGTTGTGTTTCACTGGAAATTCTAATCAAAGTTAATTCTTCATTATATTAATATATTTGAGCGAACAGAGGATAAAGAATAAAATTTTGAGCGAATTTCTACTCACCAGCGATGGTATTCAAGAACATGAGATACTCAAAGTTGGATATTTCTCTTCGCTGCCACTTTTGCGTCATATTGGAGCTTCTCATTAGCTGTCGAGGCGACATCATCGATGCTCTCCTGCAAAAACAGCGCGAATTCCAATCACGTAGTCCTGTTAGAAAACTCGTCAATCAAAATGTCGAACGTCACACGTAATATTATTATACAATATAAAGTTGCCTTAACATGAAATATATATCTATAATCAAACGACCGGTTTAAAAAATTTGATCTGAGATTCTGCATTTAACTCTCGTTAGAAACCATGAAAATATATAACTTCTTATAATCTAAAAGTTATGTTTATAAGTTGTATTGTCTCTTATATTAAATTGATAATTACCGGTGTTCCTTTCGTAAAAAGATCTGTATATCATAACCGGTTATAGTGAGACTCTTAATAATGTTATTAAAAAAGTACGTGTTTGCACTCGATTATTTAAAAAAAAAATCACACTACCAGAGTTTCTGCAGAGGAATTTTTAAACTGATAAGTTAATTTCATTTTTACGCGATTGTTCTTCAAATACGACCAAGTTTATGTAATCGTGGATTTATCGATACAATATTTGTGATAAAATATTTGTGTGCCAGATTTGAAACAAATCAAGAGGTTCAATATGGAATTTATAAATTATAAATTACGTTTCAAACTTGATTATATTTCGCACTTTATCAGTTTAAAGAGCATAAAATTTTCTATAAAAACCTATATAGTAATATTTAGTTTGTATAAAACCATTGCAAGTTGGTAAACAATAAAAGTACTTCACATTAGAGCAACTCGCCGTGATAATAAACTCTCTAATAACTGTGAGAGACAAGGTACAATAATTATTATCCCAGAGTTGGTCACCTTCTGATCGTGCAAGTGGTTGCAACTTACACATAATTTCAAAGCCGGCTCGTGATTTGAATACGTTAGACGAATGAATATCTGTCTAACCAAGTTTACTTTATCATCAGTTCATCGAAGTTGCAAGCATGCTGCCGACGTGAAAAGTCATCCACGAACACTTTGCGCGCAGGCTGTCACACGAGATCGATTTAATAATATCTCTGTCGGTAGCATAATTTTTCTGAACTGGTTGCTACTTTTAATATTTAAATATCATATAAAATTTAAAATAAAATTTAATATTTAAATATCGTATAATAATACCTAATAACCGAGTACGTACGCGTCTCCAGATTTAAAATATCTAAAAATTACAAAAATAGAGGAATCTTATAACTTATTGATGCTCTATTTGGAAACATCCCCAGAACCTCTTGGTTTTATTCCGAAATATCGAAAAAACTTTAGATCGTCGTAAGCCATAATAGTTGTTGCGGAAAAGCATAAAACATGAAAAACCATACGAGTTGAAATTGGAAATTACTGAAGATAATTGCACGACGACAGGCTTTCACGAGGTAATTATCTACGACGATAGTCGGCCTTATTTCCTAAGAACTGTTGTACGAGGGATGCAATCTGACGTTGTATATTCACCTATAAAATTCAGCAAACGCATTTTACGAACGCCGGGATCATTGATTTAAGATTCATGCGAGAGACTTTAATGGACGGTATACGGTGGATGACATTAAAGGAGAGAAGCATCCGACCACAACCGGATGTATAAATTCTATCGTTTCGTTTATTACCAACAAATCTTGCGAAACTATCAAGATTTCCCACGCGACATACAATTCCTGATGAAAGGCGATGATTGCGGCACGGAAGAGAAATAAAATAAACGATCGCGTTTTAGAAAATTTTAAAAAAAACAGTGCGAACAATTTTTGATCGTGATAGAAGTTATTTGTCAAAAAATAATTTCTGGTTTAAAGTTTGATTCAAAAAATTTGATCTATTCGTCCATCAGTAAATGGTATAATTATACAACGTCAATGACAATGAACAATTGTTGATGATTTAAGCTGGTCTTAATTTAAAGCATAAAGCTTTCATTTCGTCGTTGGTTCGTTTATTTATTCTTTTTTCTTTAAAGATGATTTTACCTTATGTAGCGGATGAAGAAGTGAAGATATTTTTTTCTCGAAGATTATAAAAATTCATTTTTTTTTTCCCTAATTAAATCTGTCATAGATGGTTGAACTCTTCTCTTTACAAAGACCTTTTAAAATTTGTTATATGATCCTTTTTCAGCATTTCATTAAGATCAAACGACAGAAGTTCAATAGAATACTACAAAAACAAAAAAAAAAAAAGAAAGATATAGCGAATTTTGAGAGATAAGCTCGTTCTAAAGAGAAAATTCCAGTTCTCGAGATTATAGGACTAGTGGATTTAGCCATGAAAAAAAAAATTCGCATTTAGTTTTAATTTTGACACCTTTCGAGAAAAAAAGAAGTACTCTCACCTTCCGATCCGCTGCATGATGTAAAAATAATTTTTAAAAAGAACGAACTCGCGATCTTTAAAGCAGAAGCTTCGCGCTTTAAAATGGATCGTTATACGACTTCTTTTTTTTTTTTTCACAAAGTTATATCAGTTTAAATTATCGACAATGTTTCATTGTCACTGGTACAGTTGCGTTCCTGCTCGCTGTGCCTCGTATCGAAGGCGGATTTATTTTCCACGCGACGCGAGCGTGGTACAAAGCGTCACGACGCGGATACACGTCTTATATACCGGCGGATTATTTTTGTTACCAGGAATCTCCCTTGGATCAGACGTCCGGCTCGGTCTCCGCTATATTTATGGCCGGCCTGTCCTTCTCTCGTCGGTTTGCCTTCTTTCTCATTCCCTCTGTCTCTCGCGTACAAGAGAACTTTAATGGATGGATCGAAGCGCGGATACGCGAACCTCTGTTCTCGCCGCCTGTCCAAGTTGCACGGGCATTGGTATCGAGAAAGGATCCTTCTCCCAGAACACACTCGCGACGAGAACGCGAACGAGGATCTTTGCAACCACATTTCCATGAATCGAGCTGCCTTTTTCGTTTCTCAGTTCCAAGAGAAATTGTCTATGATGCTCCCCTTATAATACAGAATTCCATTTATTGCAATAAAGTTCACGTCTGATCAGTTGAACTGAATCTACTTGTTCAAACGTAATTTCTACCACTTATTGTTAGACAAGTTATAGACAATATAAATAAAAAAAAAATCAATGAATTTTTTAAATTCTATTTTCTCTGAGTGAAGCCTCAAGAGTGAAAAAAATCTTTGGTTCACGTCTGATTAGTTGAACCGAATTTACTTGTTCAAACGTAATTTCTATCACTTATTGTTAGACAAGTTATAGACAATATAAATAAAAAAAAAAAATAAATGAANGAACCGAATCTACTTGTTCAAACGTAACTTCTATCACTTAAACAAGTTATAGACAAGTAATACGAAGAATCAATGAATCCTTTAAATTCTACTTTCTCTAAGTGAAGTCTGAACAGTGAAAAAAAGCTTTGGTTCATGTCTGATTAGTTGAACCGAATCTACTTGTCCAAATATCACATAGGCAATATAAGTTATAGACAATATAAAAAATCAATGAATCTTTTAAACTCTATTTTCTCTGAGTGAAGCCTCAAGAGTGACGAAAAATGATTTTCTTTTATCTAAAAACACACTAACGTTTAATTCCTACATCTGACTAAGTCATTCATATCCGCTATAAATACTACAAATGTGAACAGTGAAAGCATTTTCACGAGCGCGACATGTCGATTAGGACGTTCGTACGATCGACGTGCAGTCTAGGAGAAGGATTTCTCAATACCCGTGCAAGCATGTGATCGAACTCTGTCGTTGCGACTCGTCTCAACGGTTCGGTTCGAACAGAAGAAACGGCTCGCCGAAGAGAAGATCCGGAGGCGATCGCGAGCGGAATCCCACGGGACGAGACAAAGAAAGGAGGAGAGGAATGCGAGACACGAGCGAGTGTTCCTCTCGAGGCGTTTCGGGGATCCCCTCGCGAGGATCCAGATGTCGGTGAAAAGGGGTTCGCTTAGGTTCCTTACCTAGTCTGCGGAATCCCGTATTTGATGCCCACGCCGACTCGCGGTAGCGCCTTGATCACCTTTTTCACCGTCGCCTGGTCCGGGAATGCGAACAGGATCGAGGCTGTGGGCAAAAAGGCGTTAAAGTGCGGATTATAAGCGGACCGAATCCAGCTGACGGGCCGTGTGTCAATCGTTCTCGGGCAAGGATGGCAGGCAAGGGCGCGTTTCTTACTCGCATTGCCTTGGCCGTCCGTTCTTCTATTACGATTCTACTTTATTGCGGCATTTTTGTCGCCTGATTGGCTCCCACGAATTAGGCTAGAATGACGTTACGCTAGATGCCCGGCTTCAGGCGAGAAATAATTTTTGAGAAACACCCGTGGATGATGGATACACGAGATAGTTGAGACTATGTGTTTATTATACTTTTACTCATATCACTCGGATGTAATTTACCAATGAATAGTGAAACAATTCTTTAAAAAATGCATGGATAGTAAAGCTATTGCTATATTGTTTTCTTTTCGTATTATTGTACATTGGATACAACGTGATTTACGTTAGATTTTTAATTTATGCATTTACAATAACATAATTTTAATTTATTTTCATTGACGAAACAACGAAGTAATTATCTTAAATAATTTTCAGATGTTTCTATCTTCGTGCAAAAATACTAGTCTAATTAAAAATACTAATATATTTATACTTTTTCACAGTTATGTATAACTTTTCAACAAGTTTCACCGATCTTGGATATTCTTCAATATCTTCCACTTACGTTCCTAATTCTGATTTACTATCGCTGGCAATAGTTACAATTGTTAAAAATGTTGGTACTTGGTACATGAAATAGTGAATCGTTGCATTGTTAAATATAAATCACTCGAAACGTCGGGTAAAATTATCGAGTATCCGGAGTAAAGTTGTTCTCGAGTCCAATTCATTGATATTCGATCACGAACGAATTTTTGAGCGATCTATGTTTGAAAACCAACGTCTACAAAACGCGTGAATAAAAACTCACACGACTATGAATAATAAAAATATCGGCAGCGTTCAATTGTTTCTTGCTTCTTGTCGAGAAACAAGGAAACTGCTGTTTCATCGTTCTGGTACTATAAATTACCAGACGAGACGTGAGTTACATATTTCTGCTAAATCAGGGTGGGAATGAATCATCCAAATGTAAGCTCGTGGTTGGACACGCGTGGTAAACGTATTTAGAACGTAGTTAGATGGAAATATGAAAAGGGGGGGGGGGTGCGCGATGGACTTAATTTCACGGCTCTAATAGCATCGCTGAAGCTCCCTCGCGAGTTCAAAGGGTAGCGTGCAAAGAGACAGTTACCATAAATACTTGCCGGTAATTTATGTAGCTTCGAATGCTGGTCTCGAGTGTGCGAGTCGGTCTTAATCAACAACGAAGTATAGTAAAGGGCACGACCGCAGCAGAGTCAAAGCGGGAATCAAAGAATTTCCTGACCTCGTTTCTTCGCTGCGCGTGAATGGCAAACCTCGCTGAATCTTAATTTCTTGGTTATTCTCGCGAGTCAAAGTTAATGTATTTGAGCCTCGGCTGAATGCACGTCTAAATGCAATAGATAGAGAAGACATTGAATGGAGCAAAATTTACTCGGTACACGCTGCGCAAAATAATTATGCACTCGAACGCGTTGAGGATCGATTAATGGCACGCCGTGCTTTCGAGAGAGAATGGCTTCGATCATTCATGTTAAAGAAACGATTTGTCGATTGAATGATTAATTTTTAAACAGCCAGACGTCTTTTTTCGACGACTCGATCAAACAGAACACACAGAATAATGCCCATGTTCCATGTTATAATCTTCAAGCTATCGTGAATCGAACTTTTAAGCATCAAAGACAAGACAAACTACGAACTTTTTACTCAAATCTTTGCCTTGCAATTTTAAATATTAGTTATTACATCGTGTCAGATGTAAAGCATCGAAAGCATTACATATCATTTGTGCTTATTATATGATATATCGTCAGCTCGAAGAATTCAAATTCACAGGATATTTGCTTCCTCTTTCGAATCGAAACCATAATTCCAAGAGCTACAACACAAAGGGTTAATGGTGAGATTTCCGAGAATTTTAACTCGTTTCGAATGTCCATGAGAGTTTCACGAAGATTGTCGCGCGAGATTCCCACGAATTTCACCTTCTCTCAAATATCCACGAAAAGCAATCAATGTCACGAAGTTAACTCTTAGGCCCTTTTTAATCGCCTCCTAGATCGCCTTTAGATCTGTCGTGAAGCAATAAATATATATGATCCCGTTAACGAGGACCAGCGTACGTTTCTACTAATTTTTTTAACGAACGAGGAACACGCGCGGATGACATTCCGCCGTCTCATCGAAAGCCCGTGGCACATCAGATTAGAATCGGGGAACGTGAAATTTATCTACGGCCAGAGGAGAAATAATCAGCGGGATTGCGGGCCCTCGCCAGGTATACCGGGTAATACAGCACGTTTGTTCGAAATGCGCGCACCACCGTTCGAAGGAACGACAACTATATTTCAAGCGAAACGCCACACGTATCCCGATGTTCCAAGAATGTTTTAACACTTCGCTATGAAATCGAGATAACGAAGCGTCCCTCTACGTCTCCTATTTCCTGTCGAAATATCTCTTCCACTTCTTCTTTACATATATATATTCTCCAAAGAGAATACATAAGATGAAAAGGGGGATTTTAATGAGGGAATGGAAGAAAATAATTTAGAGGAAAATTGGAGAAATATTAACATGTAGTTATATAATATTAATTGTAGCATTGTAAGAATGCTGAAATCAAACTTATGATCTTCGAGGTGACTTTGGTACACAAATCACCTGCAGACGCACCTATGAACGATAGCTGTAAAATAATATAATAGGTCAATGGTATAAGAGAAAGAGAGAATAAAAGTGTGAACAATGTGGATCTGATTTTTGAATGGAGAACAGCAGAACAGGCAGTGTGGATTTGATCGTTAAGTGAAAAAACAATGTTTACTCAATCGCGTAGAATTGTAATAAAATCTCTCTAGTTCGCTTGAAACCAAGTCGAGCCAACTAAATGTAGTTTGATAAAAATTCTGAAGAAAGATTACAAAAGTGAAAACTGCGAAACTGATAAAAGGAATTGTTAAAAAAAAAAAAATATTTCTAAGACAGGTAAATAATTATTCTACGATGCATAGCATCCAACAAATATACTGACTCGTCCACAACTGTATATCATTACTAGACACTAGAAAAGTTAATTAAGTCTAATCTTAGGTTAGGTTAGGTTACATTAAGTTAAATATATATATTTTGGCCTCCATTTTCCAACTTTCAAATCCCTCAGATACAATAATTGGTAAACGAGTTTGAAAAAAATTGCTCCTGGCAGGAATAAATCTGTGATGAAGCAGGTTTGATTTAAAGCTGTGTGCGTTCATACTGCAATACGTAATTGCAAGAGTGCACCGTAGTATGGAGCAGTCTCTATAATTTAAGAAATTAATTCAAGATCAAGGATAACGAGAATTTTTAAAATTCAAGATCGCTCGAGGAAAACAACGGTAAGGATAAGTTACAACGCGAGTCAGCGATTCGCGCGCCATCTTACACATATTTGTTTGCAAGAGAAACAAGGACAGTGGAGCAGAGCTTGAAATTGGTTGATAAATCGGCGGCGAGAAGAAAAAAGGGATACCGGGGCGACGCGGGCCAAGATATTTATTGCGTAAAAAGCAAACGTGGCGAGCACACCTCGCGGCGAGCTCCGGATTCCGTTTCCGTTTTGCCGGATTAGATCACGCCGTGTGAAATAACGCGGCGATCGAGCAAGAAACGGAATGCGCGCCCCTTCGAGGAACGGGCCCGCTGCCGCCCCCTTTGAAAACAAACGAGACAGAATTAAGCACGACTTACTTCGACTGGCCAGGAAGATCTCGATGGCGACGTTCTGCAGCAGATATCGGCGCGAGAATATCGCGCGCACCTCCGAAAAGTACCATTTCCCGTGCAGATGGTCGCAGTACTTGAGCACCTGAAACGAAAACACCAGATCGTTGCTTAAATTTACTTTTTCCTTCGTTAAATCCTAAGGATTTAAATTGTTGGTAAAGTTATTATCAGCTGCGTTGATGGGGAAATTATTACCATAGGACTGTTCGTTTAGAAATCTTAGAATTAATAAAAGAAAGGTACAATAAAATAAAATAAAATATTGTTATTAAACGACTGTAGGGATAATGTATTACCAGAAGTTAAATGTTACAACGCGTTAACTATTAAACAAACGTATGAAACTTTTCTAAATATTTTTCTCCTCGAAATTTTACATAACTCGTGGATTATTCATCACGAGATAAACATGGTAAACACACCGTATTATACATTTGAATGTACACATGCATACAATACATCATTGAGTTTCTGCATCTTGTTAGGAAATTAAAAACAGAAGTAATAAATAATTACCAATTCACATTGGTATTGCATAATTGGTTAATTACGGAAATAATCAGTTGAACGTTCGTATATCTCAACGTCCATTTTGCGCAGCAAAAAAAAAAAAAAAAAAAAAAAAAANATAGAAAAATAAATATTCAAGTTAAAATTAAGTATCCTTTGCACCTTTCAAAAATTAATTTCACTATATCTAATGTTTCTTTTTCGACACAGTGCCATTCGTAATGGAATACTCAAAGCAAGAAGAGATCGATATGATGTTCACTTGTGATAAAAGCAGTCCGAATGTACAAAGATGCATTTCCTAATCATAATTCTCTGGAATACATACGCAACGGTGGTGAAAAATTTTCGTCAAACTATTAATAACGAAACAAAGGAAGGTGCCATTTATAAAACGATAATAAGGGAGAAAAATTTCACCCGTATCGATTATCTTTATATCGAGATTTTCACGGATTCAATAGATTGAGTATTTTATTACAGTAAATTTAAAAAAGTAAAAGTAGTAATTTGTCATAGTAAATTTAAAAAGAAACGAGAGAGAGAGAGAGAGAGAGAGAGAAAGAGAAAGGCATCGAATCGTAAAAGAGAACGTTTAGCTTAGATATTGCACGGCCATTAGGTTTCTGATCGGCCAATTACGTTGTATAATTTTATGCTTTATTGCGGGCAAAATAAAATCAATCTCGCGCCAATCTCTTGCTAAATTACTATAGATTCTGCGAGGTTAACGACTCGTAGTCAAAGTCGTCGAGCGATGTTATTCAATTTTCGGTGTAATTTGTTACTTTTAATTAAACCTTCGTGATAACTGGATATTCCAGTTTTGCCGCGCGCATTCGAAAACAACGACTCGAACTCGCTAAAATATCATTCTTTCGGCCTGTGGTAACACTTTTCAGAGTCGATCACTGTTTTGCACCGGTAGCACAGGTAGACGCGATTTATCGATCCGATCAAAACGGCTGGCTGGCTGTGTCACGCTCGACGGAACAACGATCGATTTAGTAACGACGATTTCGTGGAAGAAAAAAATTGACAGGGAATAAATTGCGAATCAATTACAAATCACTTGCTCAAGCTACTTGCTTGCAAAATGTGGAGGGAAAGAGCGCGAAGCTGAAATACTCGTGCTGTCCAATACAATCTGTCGTAAATTATACCGGCAGATCCCGCGATTGGAATTTCCTTTACGACATTCTTCGCGATCCCACCATTAACGATCAACATCTCGAGGAGTCATTTGCAAATATTTCCAAAGGTAGCTCACTCAAGTTCCCACACGACGATCGACAACGTCCATTCACGATTGACGAGCCAACGAAAATACGTGGATCCTGTACGATTCACACGATCGTCCGTTCATTAATATTAATCGATGGCCATTGTCGCGCGCGCGCGCGGCGGTTTCGCGATGCATGGAAAACGCGCGCCTCGGGGCCACCGCGCGTTTGCACGCAACCTGCCAATGATTAATGACAGAAAAGGCGTGCGAGGTAAGTGCACGGTAGATTTTCCCTTATCTTAACCAGCGGCTGGTTTGTACGCCGTTTTAGAGCGTCGCAGCTGCGTCCCCGTTCGTTTTTCTATCGATTACGAGCACCGGCCAGCGGGGATGCTCCTTAACGTCGCGTCTCGTGCAATCACGCGGGTAAAAATAATTGCATTGTGCGTGCCACGTCACAACGACAACGAGACGTTTTCAGTTATAAATCTGGAGAAAACCGATTTTTGTTTTTCCATTCGTCTCTTCCTCAACAGGCATATACACTCTCTCAAACATTGGCTACTTTTACCATAAATGAGCATCACATTGATCTTCCCTTTTTTCAGGATTTCAAGCTACTAGAAACGAGGTTATCATTGGCGATGTAATAAATAGTAAATATGTTCATTTACATTTATCACAAGGTGTTTGATTGTCGCGTCTTGGCCTTAAATTTATACGTGAAACTTACAAATTTCCAAGGTCGTGTTATTTATATCTGTCTGAACGTATTTCCTCGCCAGTTGTACGATACAGTAAAAATACTATGATAGCTATATGAAAGGAAAAAAAAAAACACTCGCGATCTTGAAAAATCCTTGAAAAAGATATTCTTACCAGTTGCTGGCCTTTCGATACCATTCGTGTTAGGCAAAAAGATATTTCTCGCATCGTCACAACTCGAAAAAAGTATCTAGGTGGCCTGTGTGCAATATTCTAAGAGCTGTTTCCTCGTTTTCTTGGTTTTACGAGACAGGTTTTAGATAACGCGACGGCTTCTGTCGAACGTTTTTTTACGTTCGCCAAGCGAAGTTTAGCTTTGGCAGAAAATTTGCAGATCAAGATTAACAAAACTTGGCGGAACTTCTTGCGAATTCCATAAATTCGTTCGCATTTCTTAATATTCGTCCACATTT
The DNA here is from genome assembly GCA_002806875.1 of Lepidotrigona ventralis hoosana. Taxonomy (NCBI): domain Eukaryota; kingdom Metazoa; phylum Arthropoda; class Insecta; order Hymenoptera; family Apidae; genus Lepidotrigona; species Lepidotrigona ventralis. The sequence goes on along the minus strand of NIPQ01090892.1, from coordinate 16,338 downwards.
AAACGTAAAAATTCACTGGCGAACGCCGATCATACCGGTGAGAAATCGAAGAAGAAATCATTTACGTATGGAAAAGTGTCCGAAGAATGTTTATTTTTCACAAGCTCGATTTCGCGAGTACTTTCAGCAAGCAGCTTTCGCTTTCGGTGTGTGCGCCGGAGAATTCGTCCAACAAACCGGACCACGTTCGAGCATGGTGGATCCATATGGCACACGCAACCAGCGATACGCGCGGATGGTACCAGCTTGGCAAGGATAATCACGGGGCTGAGCCGTAGCGTCCGATATCCGGTAACAAGAGCAGGGTGACGCGAAAATAGACCGGACCAGTTCGATCCGTGGCCACTTAAAAAGCGTATAAAGGAGGGAGGGGGCAGGTTTAGGTTAGCGAGAGGACCGGCGGAGCATAATAAATATCGGGTAAGGACGAGATCGGGCGCTACTTACGCCGTCAGCGATAATGACGGGGTGTGTTCGGGCTGTTTGCTTAGCGAGCAGATTAGTGAATGAATCCACAGGTGGGCGCCATCCGTCACACTCTGAATCGGATCCAGCTTGCTCGGCTCCGCCTATTCACCGACTAGCATTCTTCCACACCAGACTCGAGACCTCGTCTCGAAATGGTAATCAGTGAGGACGCCCCGTGATAAACAAATTGCGCCAGCTCTTCCGTTCTTCGAGTCATTGTCATCACTAATTCCACACCGTTGTTCATTCGTGATGAAAGTACGTGCCTGCTCTTGGACTGTCCCACAAGTAATGTGGGACAGTCCAAGCGTTTTGTGTATAAAACGATAGATATCTTGTTTTATAAATAACCAATCCAATATCTTTAATATCTTGGATTACTTTGAATTTGGAGCCGACATTTTTGAGAGTGGAGAAATGAAAAAGCACAACAGCTCGAAAATATCATAAATCTTCTCGTCACTCGTCTTCGCAGTAAAATTAAACCAAAAAAAAAAAAAATGTAATCCAAACTTAACATCTTCTTCCAACGATTAACACACAATCTGATAGATTAGAAGCACTGTTTTGTCACGGAAAAGCAAAAGAAAATGACACATTGACAACCGCCAGAATATATTCAAGTGCAGTTCTGTTAATGGTACAAAATTTTGGGAAACATGCGAACTCTGCTTCAAACACTGGAATTAATTGGAGTGGAATTCGTCACTGGATTCCTATTCGCATGGTCCTCGAAGCTCACTCGAGTTTACCCGAGTTAATCATGGGTCCACCCACAATCTTTCCGCCTACCTGCAGCTGCTGACAGCGCTGATGTGGCACGAGACAGTTACCTATGATATCCATCATCGCTCCTTTCGAGGATAATCGTTGGTCACGCCTCTAACAGCCGACCAAGGGTATCGCACGAACGAGAGAGTCTCCGCGCCGCACTCGACTACGTCAGAGTGATCTCTCGGTTGTCAACGCTGCCAACGGGACAACTCACTTTCCTTTCTATTGCCATTCGAACCAGCCCTGCCATTTCCAATTACGTTTCTCTCTTCTCCCTTCTTTTNATAAAATAAAACAGAGCGTGTATATATATATATATATATATATATATATATATATATATATATATATATATATATGTATATACATATATCGTTGAAAAATAATGTAAGCAAGCATAGGTGGTTCGTCGAGTGGAACACGAGGCAAGCGGAGATTTGTTACCCCGGTGTATAAAAAAGTATACACTCTATTTTCTATGCGCCGAAGGCCCTCGAGGTAGCGATATGATGGAGTGCTAAGGAGATTGGCGGACCACCGGAGTAATGTTCGCGCTAATAGCAGTGATTACCCTGCCTTGTTGAGAATGAGTCCGCCCGCTCTCCTTCTAGACTGGCCGTTGTTCAGGCTCAACCCTGTTTCGCCTTACGGTGCCCTGCCCACGAATTGATGGATGTTTACCAAACTAACTGGCCGGACGTCGTGGTGCAGCCTGGCCGCCGGCTGCTATAGCCAGCTACTATAACGTCCAGCTCTATCCAGATCTACCACTTGGCGTTGTGCGTCTCCTTGCTAGTCTTTCGTTCGATAAACGGCTCTTAGCAGCTTTGTAGATCAGAACTGGGCGAAACTTGTGTGCATTGCATTGTAGTGATTGTCAAATAATCGGTAATCACTGATTAATGAACAAGGTAATCGGAATAATTGTAATCAAAGATTGTGACATGTGACAAGCCAAAAGTTGATATATTATCACACAATCTTTCATTACATCATCAATCGATAAGTAGTTCTCTTGTTTAGAGTAGCTATCACATCGTCTATCACTTGTGTTGTAATATTATTAGAAATATGGTGGTACACGTGGCCTGAAGATCAAGTTTAACTTGTACCACCGGTGGTACACATGGCTCAGAACGTGTTATATTATATTATATATATATATATTAGAATTCTCTCTTCTGTCTGTTTCTTTCTTTCTTTCTTTTTAATAATAATAAAATGATGTAAAAATATTCGAAAATATCGTTTCCTTCTTTGGCCAACATGACAATTAATGCTGCGAAGACTACCGAGATGACTACTAGCGCCACGTGAGCGTTAACTACGCTGTGCAGAGAATGCACTACCGATCATGAACATTGAGTTACACACCTGTTGATTACATTTATTGGAAAATTCTAACAGATTATATGCAATAAATATAATATTGTTTTATTAGAAGATGGATCCACAAGTAAATAATAGATTTGTGATAAAATAAAAAACACACTGACAAGAATCCAGTTGTTCTATATTAATATCTAACACGTGCCATTTTTGCCTTTTGTTGTCGTTCAAGACAGTTGATATTTTGACTAAAGGTTGATATATTATCACACAATCTTTCATTACATCATCAATCGATAAGTAGTTCTCTTGTTTAGAGTAACTATCACATCGTGTACCACTTGTGGTAATATTATTAGAAATATGGTGGTGAAGACAAAGTTTAACGTGTACCACCGGTGGTACATATGGCACGGAACGTGTTAATACTCATGTACTCATTGTGTCAGTAATTTGCTTTTATCGACGACACTGTGTATATTTCGTGCATTGTTTTGCATTGATTTAATATTCTAAAAGTTAACTGCTACTAAGTTATTATCCTCCGTGTGATTTGATAAAGATGGACAAGTTTAGTAATAAATCTGCCAGATGATCAGAATTTTCAGATTCTTCGTCATGATACACTGTTGTACCAAAACTCTATCAAAGAATTATTACAAACTTTATTAGAAATTATTATAAGTCCAACAATACAGATATTGGATATATCAAAGTGCAAGTGGTTTCCAATAATAACGTTCAATTATTTTAAATAATACGACTACTCTAGATGATTAACACGTGATAAGAACATGAAGAACAAGATTCTAACAAAATATAAACTAATCGCTAAATGATTTAAAAATCACCGATTAATCATTACAAAAAAAATTACAAAAGTTTATTAGAAGATTATTCAAGCAACGATTGATTGATTAATGATAACATTTAGCAATTTAAATTCTTACAACTTTAATATTTAATTTAACCGTTTATGATCTCACTTAGTTTAATAATCATTTTATGATTGTATCATAGTTCAGTCGTTCATTTCTATATAATTATAGCTAGTAATTACATTTTCAAGAAATTCAGATTCGATTCCAAGTATGCTGTACCTTTTTCTAGAACAAGGAAAAAGAAAAATAACGACTAATTATAATGACTGAGAAATTACATGATCATTCCAAGTCACAAGGTAGCAAAGGCTCTGGATTCAATAATTCCAGCCATTCTCGCACGTTTGTGATCCTCGGGAATCATGGCACGGCGCCATCATTCACTGTTATCCAATGTCGAATTCGACGAACGATCCTTTATAGGATCGGTAAGTGCTGCAACAGCGAATCGACACGATGTGACGCTCGAACGTACGTGACTCGATTGTTACTATTTGTCGGACGAATGTGAGGCGACGAATGCGTGCCGATCATCGAACTAGCGAGACTGGCGATTAAACTAAACATTCCGATTTCTCAAATCGGTATCAGCCACGGGGATAATTACAGTTGCATTGTTGCCAACGTCATTTTCTTATATATCAACAGGACGTCATGCATATGCATCGCCGCATGAGGAAGGGCGTAATCGCGTAACATTAAATCGGCGCTCGTTCACAGTTACTTTCCCGCCTTCCTGCCATTTCTCTTCGGCCTTTCTTCGTGGCGGTGCACGCCCTCCGCGATCATTCTCTCCTACGTCTGTATTTTCGTTCGTGCCCGCGAACATTGGCGCCTGTCCGATGAACCCGCGTAAATCCGATTGTACGAGATCATTTCGAACTAATAATTTCGTTGATTGACCGGTTTTTCGTTTCACGATTTTTTTTCTTGGATTTTTTCGAAAAATTCTTTTAAATTACTGTTCAAACTTATTTCGGAAATAATCTGTTTGTAAAAGATAATGGAATTATGTTATTATAGTTTCATTTCATAAAAAAAAAGATTACATTAATTTATTTCCAGTCGAATGATTTATTTGATTTATTTGATTATTTCATGAAATAAATTGTTTGCTACTTGCCGGGATCTTTGTTTGTTATTTGATTTCGATAGAAATAACTGGTTTCTCAGGCTTTATATTTACTACTTTTTATTTTGCAGTATANTTATTTGATTTATTTGATTATTTCATGAAATAAATTGTTTGCTACTTGCCGGGATCTTTGTTTGTTATTTGATTTCGATAGAAATAACTGGTTTCTCAGGCTTTATATTTACTACTTTTTATTTTGCAGCATAACGTAAGCATAGTTACACAGCTACACTTATCTACAAAGACAAGTTGAAATGGATATCGCTTGATTTTCTGATAGAAGAAATTTAGATATGCTTCGTGATCGTATATAAGTATTTGTAAAATATAATCCTGTCTTCGTCGGGAAACTATTCTCATTTGCAACTTTAATGCAGATGTCTTCAAATTTTGCCAAGATAAATTTCTGATAACACACATTAATAAATTATTGTAATTTTCATTGGTTATTTTTTTTTCCTTTTTATTCGAGTATTTTAGCTTCACAGATACTTATTTTGAATGTTATCTTAAAGACGAATTTTCAATCAAATAAATATTTTCTCAAATAATCAGTTCTTCAATTTATTATTTTCCCAATTATATGCATAGCTTCAAATTCCTCCAATTTTCAAAAATTTAACTTATAAATTATTTAACTTATAAATTAATTAACTTATAAATTAAATTATAAATTAATTTAACTTATAAATTAATTTAACTTATAAATTATTATTCGAAATATATTTCTTGGCTCTTGATTAGCGTTGTGTGTTCGTATGCATATGACAGACTGGCAAAAATATAAAAAAAAAAAATCACTCGCTTCGAGACAAAATACTTGACTTTGCCAAACCTACAAATGACGCAAATGACGCATGTGCGCTCAACTGAAACCAAAAATCCCGGCATTTGCCAATTTCGTAAGCAAACAGACAAAATTGATTGATAATTAAACACGCGCATTATTGCATTCATGGGTTGGAAAATATTGCTGTATCCAGTGAAAAATTGACAGCGAGTATATTTCTGACTAGGAAATTGCGAGAATATCGTATGCATAGAAATCGTTTATTTCTTTTTTTTTTTGTTCTTTTGGAACAAGGTCAATTGTTGAACGCACGCATTGCAGCATTCATCTTTTTAGATAGCCAGTGTTTAACGGGTGTGGTCGAACCAGTTTCTAGAATCACTCACTGATGCAAACCGACGTTGACTCGAGTAATTTTTTCCCTTTTTTATTTATTTTTTTTCAAATTAACAAGTTGCTCCAATATCGTATCCATCGACGGTGTAGGAAGTTCGCTACGACTGATAGATACGTACTCTCCCCAAGGACATTACACCGAGCAATTTCAAAAAACGTGTGATTATATTTTAGATGTAATATATTAAAAGAAAGTTCTGCGTTTTAAATGTTAAAATGCTAGATTGACCTTTCGTCGGTTTCCTGTACTCNCCCCCCCCCCCACAAAAAAAAAAAAAAAAAAAAAACAAAAAAGAAAAGAAAGAAAAAAAAAGAACGCGCGTAAGATTTCCTCGTACCGAACAACGGTATTTCCTGCTTTTCGCATAAATCTCACGGCGATACGAAGGATTAGAAATCCGCGAGAGTCCCGCATACTTTCCGACAATAAACGTCGCCTGCTTGTTTCGCGGTAATTCGAAATCGCGACGTTCCCCGGCCATAAATTAAAAGAACAATTAATATCCTCCACCGATATAAAACCATTAACTCGCGGGGTATTCCTCGATCCTCGTCAAGTATCGTTGTTGCTCGCCCGGTTTGATGTTTCCACGGGACTGGCAATCGTTTCACCGCAATATCCCCTATCCATAAATCGAAAATCTTTACCGCGGCATGATGTACGACCGGCTCGTCTCGCGTTCGCTGATAAACGATCCGATGCTTTCCCTCCGATTTTTCCCGATATTCTACTCCCGTTAATGGCAACGAGTAAGCGTACCACCTGTCCTTTCTTTCTTCCTCGCTCGGTTCCCGCGTATCGCGCGACCAGCATCCCGTTGCGAATACTCGCAGCGTGCGTCTCTGCGTTAGTTGCAGCGCAATCGCCACGGCCTTCTCGTTTCCATAAAGATGCGAGCTCTGCGATACCGAGAAGCCTCGCTACGTGCCAACACACACGCCACGAGATCTACGCAGTCGAGATCTACTCCATCTTCCGCACTCTCGTTCGTTCCTTGTTTTCAGGCTCCCGAACGCTCGGCAACACGCATCCGTCGATTTCTAGGTTAAGTTTCACGAAGGGTTTAGGTTAGTCCTGCCGATTCACCGATAGTATATATATAGTATATATATATAATATATATAGTATATATATAGTATATAATATATAGTATATATAGTATATAATATATAGTATATATATAGTATATAATATATAGTATATATATAGTATATAATATATAGTATATATAGTATATAATATATAGTATATATATAGTATATAATATATAGTATATATATATAGTATATAATATATAGTATATATATATAGTTCAGGGTTTAGGTTAGTCCTGCCGATTCATCGATAGTATATATATAGTATATACAGTATATATATAGTTCAACATCATATATATATATATATATATATATATATATCGATTCACTGATAGTATATATATATTTATATAGTATATAGATAGTATATATATATATATAATTCAACATAATGTGTGTGTGTGTGTGTGTGTGTGTGTGTGTGTCTCCGGTCACCGGAGACCGACACAGCTTGAACGAAAAGATCACTGTCGGTCACCAGTGACCGACACTCAATGCGTTAACAGAGCGACGACAAAATCTTAATTTCGTTTGAAACGTTGTGCATTGAACGTGTTCAACTCACATTGCACTTTCCAATGAAGAATTCAAACCGTCCCCTAAACAAATATCGAACACGATTGTTTTATATTTTCATGCAAATTTTGAATTTCATAGCTGTTTGTTCTCGACAAAATATCTTTCATATCTTTTTCTCTTCTTTTCTTTTCTTTTCTGCGAGGTACTGCGAGGTGAATCGCGGGATCTCGTTCGAAAGTATTTAGTTCGTTTCGCGTTCCTTTCCGTGATTGTTTGTTCTCGCGGCCCATTCTCGGTGCCTTTCAACGATTTTAATGGCGACCATGCGCTGGAGTTGGACGTTGGGATCGCGTGTAACGTCGGACAGATGGAAATTTGTTGGTCATTTTCTGGAATGTCGTGTAACGGGGTCTCGTATAAAAGGAGATGTTGGACTGAAGATCGAGAGGGCGTTTATTTACTGGAATAATGGTCAACGTGTTATGCGTGCTTGTCACTTTTTGTTTGAAACTTTTCGCGGTAATTACAATCTTCGATTGTATCACGTCACGTTACGTTACATGTTTCCGCAACACTTGAAACGTTCAATTGAACTCATCAGCTTGTTGATATTTCAAAGTTCCATCGAAGAACGGAACAAAATGATCTCGATCTCGAAGTGAACGAAATATTTGCGTAAATGTGGTTCTTTCTTATACCCGAGTTTGCCGATTATTCACCGCGATAATTAATCTCTCCGCGATTCTCGAGACTCGAGCGAGTTTCTACACGCGCGTAAAGACGTCGGAGAGCATCGAGCAGGGCTTGGTCGAGGATTCTGTCCGGGGATGATCGGATCTCGAGGGCAAGCAGGCGTAACGAGAGTACCGTGCGTGCTTCAAAGTACGGGCAATTACCGAGCTGCCTGCTTCCACGGTGCATGCAAGCCGCGCAAATACGGTAAACAGATGTAATAACCGTGCAAGGGTGGAATTTTAAACGCTATCAGCTCTATTCCGCATCCTTCAGCCGCGATTCCACGAAACACGCTCGTAGATAAAACCCGTAGGTTGGCTTTTGGCGCAGGACACTACGCCGCTTCCTCCTCGAATCGCAAACTCGCAGGGAACCTGGCTAGAACTTGGCCAAAATTGCCCTTAATTACTATTATCCAGATAATGAGTCCGGCTGTACGCGATTAATTCGGACCGACTGGGCAAGAGAAGGAGAAAGAGAACAGAAAAGAAGAACAAAGGGAAAAAAGAGGAACAATCAGAGAATCGAAGAGGATAAAACGAACGAGAAGACGAACGCGCTCGGGGATCAATGGGGAGCTGGACCGATGGAAAAGAAAGAAAGAGCGAGGGGCGCTTCGAAACTCAAAGAGGGTTCCAGGGTGTAACGGTCCATTATTTGTTTTAGATATTAATGTTCCCCGTGGACGATCGATAATTTACATCGGACGTAATCGCACGGTGTGCATCCTCTATCTCTAGCGCGGAATCCGCTGAAAGAGAGATCGGTGCACAACCGGACGAAGGAGGACAGAGGCAGCCAAAGAGAAAGGAGACCCGTGTAAACAATAAATCACGATAAATACGTTTGCCCGGGACCATTATAAAAGCTGGAGCCGGGAGGAGGAGGAGGAGAAGAATCGGCGCGATCGGCGAACGAAGGTGAGGCCAGCCAGCCAGCCAGTCAGCCAGCCAGCTGAAGCTGAAGCTGAAGCTGAAGCTGAAGTGAACTGCTGGTGAACCGAGAGAAAGAGAGAAAGAGAGAGTTCACCGATATGCAGTCCCTCCCCGGGGCCATTCCCCGGTGCAGCCTCTCCTCCACGACTACGCATTACGATCGCTTAAGTCTCGGCTCGACTATCGAGTGATCCATCGCCTACGAATTCGATGAAGCCTCCCGCCTACCCTCGGGACATTCTCGACTAATGAGCGTGTCTCGATCCGTGAACCACTAGCCCCTCTCTCTCTCTCTTTCTCTCTCTCTCTTCGTTGCTATATCTGTCTTCTCGCTCTTTCTCCGCTCTCCTTTCTCATTGTTCCTTCTTTTCTTTTCCCTCTATTTTTATTTCCTCCTTTTTCGGTTGTTTTGTCCTCTTCGTTTTTTTTCACTTCGGTTCTAGCCATCCACGCTTCCAGGTGTGCTCCGTGTGTTTCCGTTTAAACAGGATTCTAATTAAAAGGCCGAACGAGCCCGTGCCTCTATCCCTCTCGACGACAGGTGAACCAGGCGGCAAAATCGTCGAGAGCAGCAGAAATTCCTCTGGCGACCCTTGGAACAGGGCCTCGCGCGTTCAACTTTTCCGCGTTCGGTTCTCTTCCCGCGAGGCTCGATTTATTAATCTGTTCTCACTTCATTTAGTATTCGTGTACGTATCTCAGAACGCACGGATACGACAAAGGCGAACGAGGATTCTCGATCCTTGGGAAACGAAACGGGATGTCGCGCATGGCCAGACTCCGATGCTGCTTCGTTAGAATTTCAAAACTCGTGTTACGCAATCTCTGAAGTAATGAAATCTTCGTGAATATCTCTCAGTAATTTCTCGTTCAGCAACATCGAAGCCTTGAATTCATAGGATATTTCTAATTCTCTTGTTCATCTGCCAACGATTCGCTGATTGTCCAAATATCGGAATGCAAATAGTTCGACAGCTCTCGAACCGCTTCTATAAATACTGCGGAGTTTTCGATCGAGAGGAGACACCATCGGTTCCCAGATCGCTAGGAGGATGTCGCGCAAACAGGATGTCTGCGGTAGACGTGCAACAGTTACTAGATAGGCGGGAAAGCTTGGTACTTCCAGCGCATTCCTGAGGATCTGTGCGCGCTGCTCACCTATGCCACCGATGCGTGGCTCCGTGCGTAGCTGGAGCGACGCAGACCGCGAACCGAAAGAGAGTGAAGGAGAGAACGAGAGGAGAACAGGCGAGGTAGATACCGGGCCCCGCGGGGGGCTCATAATTGCCGACCCTGAAGATCGGCCGACCCCATGGGGCCCTCCTCTGTTTGTTTTATTCCCTAGTTATACAAACGCGAGATCTACGACCGATATATGATAATCGGCCGCCAGCTTCTCTCTCCAAGGTCCGCTCTCTCGCTTTCCCTCTCCTTTCTCTTATCTCTCTCCTTTTCTCTCATTTTATCCGCCGTTTTATTTGTTATTCCTCTCTCTCTCTCTCTCTCTTTCTCTCTCGTTTTTTTCTTTGTCGTTTTTCGATTTGTTTTTTTATTCCCTTCTGATATTTCCTCGGATGGTCGGATGACCACCGTTGCGAAACGTGACTACATTATGCACGCTGATAGACAGGAACACGTCCGAACCAATTCCAACTATGGCCGCGGCCAGCATCGTGGAAGCTTTCGCCACGTCTCATCATTTACGATTCACATTTATCCAAATTCTTTCGCTCCCACCTGTGATTAATACTGTTTGCTGGCTGCGTGGTCAAACTTTAGAATTCTCGTGCGACCGTGAACAATATTTAGAAATTGCGTGGAAAACTCGAACTCGAACGAATTGACGAATGGAATATTCTTTATCGAGACGATTTCACTTTAACATGGAATGACCAAAGTTTCACCTTGCGGCAAGCCAAGCGAAGGTTATTTGAACAAAATAGTTTGAATTTTTGACGAATGGAATATCTTTATCGAGACAGTTTGTTTTCACACGGAATCATTAGATGTTCACCTTACGTACAGAACAAATTAACGAAAATCACGTGAAGATTCTACACCCCGGTCTCAATTATTTACTTAGAAATTGTATGCAAAGTTTGAGTAAAGTGATTCGAATCTTTCCGACGAATGGAACGTTTTCATTTATTTTCGTACGAAGCGTGGCCAGATATTTAATTTACGTATTGGACGAAGCTAATGGAAACCTCTTGTAGATTGTGTTCCGTTGAATGTATAAAACTGGTTGCAGAAAACGATTCCCTTTAGCGAGCAAAGTGGGTCTGTGCGTGGTCCTAGATTTCAGAGCGCGCAGGGTGGGTGGGGGGGGGCAGGGGGGACGTTATCTGCGTGGCCGGTAACCATATTTCAAGGAGATAGCTTCGCAAACGCAACAAGTTGCTCCAAATGCATGTAATAGACGGTATCTTAACGCGGGGAAACTGACACAGTGATTAATCATTAAGATTGCGTGTGACAAGTGATAAATGTAAGCAAGGTAATATAGTCGCAATATGTAACGCGGAAAGTGACGAGCGTAATGGCTGGTTTTCTCGAATTCTAGATTGCATTCCGCAATCGGGAACGGATGAAAAACTGAACGATTAGCCAAAGAATCGATCATATATTTCGTTCGATATTAAATATATTCGCATTTCCCAAGCGACGAGCGTGGCGAATCAGGTTTAATTCAACTGACGTGACACAGCGATTTACGCTCAATTCAAATCAACCGGCTTTTTCTCTTTTCGCGACAGATCCAAAAGTGAAAGATAAACTCGAATTTTTTTTCTTTTTTTTCTTTCTCAATGAATTGCCGCGTATCGTTGGGAATAACTCGAGTTGCTCAACCTTTCCTTCGCGCGAGCATGTTCGACGGTTCGATTTCGACGTTTGATAGGAAAGAGATTCGCCCCCCAGGTACTCACCTCGCTGTCGATCTTCTTGAACTCCGGGTCGTCCTCGTCTACCTCGAAGTACAGTTCCGTGGACGTGACGGAGATAATACCGGGAGCCACGATACCGGGCGCGATCAATTTTCCTTTCGTGCTGATGTTCACCGGGCCTGACAGAACACAATCTCGCTGTTACACTGCGTACGTCAGCATACGTATTACAAAGGTTACGCAATCGAAACGATAGGGCACGTCTCAAATGCAAACAAGGTACAGGGAAACGAGAAATAAAATGAAAGATCTCACCTGTCAGATCGTTATCGAGGTCTCTGTCGTCCGACAACAGCTCACTGTCGTCCATCAGATCCGCCGACTGCAATTGCTGCTGGTGTGCACGCGAGGCTGCGAGATGCGCGTGAAACTCTTCACGCGCTTGCAGAATCGCATCCTCGGGTGCACCGTGCTCGAGGGCCGCCTTCAGTGTAGCTTCGGGATGGCTCGAGCCTAGTGGATTGTGCACGAAACGCTTACGTCTACGTGCATCATCCTCCCAAGCATCTAGCTTCCAGTATTCGGCCAACCTGGATTCAACAGGATTTTTTTTTCACACGTACAGTTTTAAACTTTGATCCCCAAAAAAAAAAAAAAAAAAAAAAAAGGAGAAAAAGGACGACTCACTTTGCAGCCATTGGATCCATGTATCCCCAAGCACCGTGTTTATTCGACAGGATGTTACGGACCTTCTCCAACAATCTGCTGGCAATGACATTGTCCCGTCTGCGCGCGGCCGTGATCAAATGGTCGCACATTCGTTCCTCCTCCCGTCGGTCCAGCAACGTTTGCGCGCACTGCGACTGAGCCAAGAATTTCACAATCGTTTGTCACACAAAGATCATCAACGGAGGAATAAAGAAGAAAAGGAACGTCGAGGATGACGCGATTGGTATATACGTAAAAGACAGATACCTCGAAGTCGGCATGCTTCAGCACGTCGTCCGCTCTCATACGATTCAGGATAAACTCAGCCTCGTTCGCCACTCGTACTATATGATCCTTCATCGCGTGAGACAGCAACCTGCGCAACGTAAGCATATTTTTACGATTCGCCGGTTACGAGAACCGGCGGCCACGGTTTACTGCGCCGCGCTATAACTCTGTCGTTCTAACGAGCCCTTCTTACCTTCCCTCGTTAATGAGCTCGATGAAAGCCAGGCCCGCGTGTTTCTGCAACGAGTTCTGCCACTCTTGCGAACAAAGTAACATCACCAGCTCCACCACGGAATTGCTGTTTTTGAAAGTGGTCAAGCCTGCAACGTGCAACACAACGATCGAATGATTAAAAAAAGATCCGCTCGCTCGGACGAGCGAAACGAACTTCTTTCGTCGGGGTAAAAGAAGTCCGCGCGGGCTTTGAGGTTTCAGTTGAAAAATATAAACGAGAAGAAGCACTGGGCTGGGAGGAAGAAATTGGAAAGGAAAGCATAGACGGCCGGCTGATTTATAAACGACGACGAACGTGTATCGCTCGTCGTCCAGCCGATCGTTCGAAAATAAAAGTGCATCGATACGTGGCACGGCCATCATCCGCGACGTTTCATGAATATAAAATCCTCGCGAAGTGCCACGGAGCCCGGCCGCGTCGCGTGAATACAAATGTCCAACGATTATCCCGGAATAAAGCGTTCCATCTTTCTAAGCGGAACCATAAACTCGCTAATTTGAATACATTCGCCGCGATGAATCAAGACGGATGGTGCGAAATATACACGCGCCGGGTGTTGATAAAAAGCGGCCTTGGAATATGCCGATGAGGAATCCCCCATTTTTGACCAAGTTTGTTCAATCGTAGCAAAAGTTTTTGTTTTCTTCTTGTGAATGGTGAATAAAATTCTCGAGAAACGACAGAGTAATTTAAGTTATCCAGTTGTTCGCATTTCTGTGCGTTTCGTTTTCTTTAATTCACTTTTCTTCAACACCTTACATTAAGTACGATCTACGTGTAATATATACAACGAGGAGTATAATTGAACCAATAACGAAATATACAAAAAATATATAAAATAGAATATGAACTTCATGGGGAAAAAAAGAATCATGTGACAATACACTCGATCTCATTTTAAAATTTAAATGTGGTAGCTGAGAAAGTAAAGATACTTTTTTCCCAGTAGAAAAGTTTAAACGTTTCTGGAAAACAGCAAAAGAACTTTTTTCATCACTAAATCTCTACCGTAGTATCTGAAGATTGAAATCTCCTCATTACAACCTTATTGTACCATCTCTTTTCACTTTTCATTTTATTAAACTTTGAGCGTTATGATCAAATGTCAAGGTTTCTTGAATTTTTGTCGTTTAATCCTAATATTCATAGTTGACTACAAAAAAAAAAAATCCCAATGTAAGTTTTGAAGACTCTTTGCAAAGGGGAGACTTCATTCTTCAAGCTATTGGTCGAAAAAAATTTTCAATGTTTCTAGAAATTTCTTAATTTTTTCGAAAAAAATCCTCACTTTGCCACTCGTTACGTAATTTGAAATCATTTAAAAGCAACTCATGTTATTTACTTAAAAAAAAAAAAAATTTTGCAATTTCCTTTTACAATTTTCTTTCACAACGGTTATTCGTCGTTATTGGTCATGCTTTTCATTCTACCTTCAGACAGAACTTGAACAATAATTTCCAAACAAAAATAGTGTACGTTTGAAACGAGAAGCTAGAAACAACTACGTCGCGCAACAACTAAAATTCACAACAGAATACGACTAAATAAAGGAAAGCATGTACTCACACGAAGCAATACAGGTAGATAAATCGATGAGATTGCACTTACGAGTCCTACCTTTGCCTTCCATCAGCAATTCTTGCCCGTGGGAGCCGACGAGGGTTTTCGAGAGGAACGGGGCGAAGTCGACCATAATTTCCCGCAAAAGCGGGCAAACGGACCCCAGTGCCATTTCGAGTTTTTGCGTGAGCGACGCCTCGCGGGACGGCGTCGGAACTGGAAGGTGATCGACCAGTCCCTTGATCGGTAACTCGTCCGACCGCGGCGATGCGGAAGTCATCACCAGCCTGTCGGACACGCGAACTACCGAGATCTCCCCGGAGGGTTTCTCACCACGTTCCGCGTTGCCCAGCATCCCCTGCTCCAGAACGTTCCCCTCGCTATCTTGAATCTCGCCTGTACATCAAAACGAAAGATTACATACTTTCGCTTTGCGGTAATTTTTCTGTGCGACTATAGAAACTATTGTATTTATCACATCATTTCAGAATTGAATCAAGAGGAGGCTCTGTGTCTTATTGAAATGAAATCAGTGAATCATTTCGTAGATTGTCTCATTGAAATTATAAATTACCTGTTTCAAACTGAACATATGAGACCAATTACAGTGTCGATGTTTCTTTTTTTTCTTTTTTTCATTATTAATCTCTTAGGCACGGCTGAATTTTGCGCGGGCGAGTTTCTCTGTACGGCAGAGTTCAACGCGAATTACGTGTGATGGAACAATGCTGTTCTCTACGCGAGTACATTGGAATGAAGTTTTCGATGATTAAATTATAATTTTTCTTAAAGACATGATACACATACTTTAAAAAGAGCATCTGGTATATTAAGAGGCAAATGGTATATTTATTATACATGAAAAGCAACAGCTCATACCTGACACTGGCGTATCAAAAACAAAGACTGCCAGTGAGCTATTAGAGTGGGCCACTATAGTGGCGCATAGTGCCTAAAAGATTAAAAATAAAAATAAATAATTTTAATTTGTCATAAAATTTACATCCCAGATGCCTGAAACAACCAAAATTTGGAGAAACAATAATTGGATTTACTTGAACTGTCAATGTAACTTTGACACGTTTTGATATGCGAGACATCATCTTTTGCACACGTTGACAACACGATACGCTGTTTAGTATATATTTGTGACTACACGACAGTGAAATGATTCTTACTGAAACGATCGTAGAGTCCTTGGCTTAACACGTTCCGTGCCAAGCGATTTTTGCCTTTTGTTGTCGTTTGATATTTTGACTAAAGGTTGATATATTATCACAGTAGTTCTCTTGTTTAGAGTAGCTATCACATCGTGTACCACTTGTGCTGCGATCAGTTCGATTGCAAAAAATAAATAAATTAAATAAATATGACTGCGTGTACCACCGGTGGTACACATGGCACTGAACGTGTTAAACAAACAACTCTGCCTTGAAATTTGAAGTATCAAAAGCGCACGTTTTCGTGGAATTTCAGGCGATATTGATGACTCGAGGGGGGGGGAGGGAGAGGAAAGGGGAAGGGCGAGAATTTTGTAAAAACCGTAGAGAGGGAAAGAGTTGACGATGGTATCGCTGCTTTGGAATTTGGAGCCAAATCTTC
>NIPQ01090891.1:0-11739 GCA_002806875.1 Lepidotrigona ventralis hoosana | reverse complement strand
TTCGACTGTGATTGTTTCTCAATTCTGCTACAGCAAAGTGGATTCGACATTTCGTTCTAAGTGTCTACTATTTCAAAGTGACAACTCTTTTTAATAATTTTTTTTTTTTTTTTTTATTGAACTAAATCCTTTAATAAACGTGACTAAATAGAAATTATGATATAATAATTAAAATTGAATAATATCTCTAATACTGAATAGAAGGTGTAGTAATTAAGAACATCTATTAAATAGGATCTATTAAATACGATCTAGTTCGTGATTAATGCGAAATCATTTTTAATAACTCATTGAATAACGAAATGAAGCTTTATTTGATTTTGCATGAACATATAATCAGAATAACTTTTATTCCCTTCATCTGTTTTATCATTATTTATAACTGTACATGTGGACTGTCTTCCAAAAATCGATTTTTGTTTAAATGCTCTTTTAAATAGATGTTAGAAGTAATTCAATGCCCCCGTGTTGTGACTTCAGTCATTTTAGAATAGAAATTAATGAAGATGTATCTATAAAATCAAGTGAAAGATTTCCTGTCTTGAAATATTGGGATATTTGAAATTTGACGAATGTATATTGATACTTTTGCGATTGATTGTGTATAATCCCCAAAAGTAGGGACATCCTGTACCATATTTTTTTGTAAATGCTTCGTTCCTTAATCAGCAGATATATCAGAAATAGTAAATACAACATGTTAATAGAAAGATCAATGCTGACAATATGTTAACATCCGATATTTAAAAAGTCGATGTAATATATCAACTTTTGTGGTTAATAGGCATTCTTATTCAATTATTTCGTTTTATGTCCGCATCTCGGTGTACAGGTTTACCTTGAAATGAGTTGAAGAGTCAAGTTCATGGCAAACTTCTCTGTAAAACTGTGCAAGAGATCCGTGATTGTTACCGTGGGCAACGACTACCCTCTTCTTTGCAGTTCTATTGAATTCAAACACGAAGGTTTAGAAATGCAATTTTTATTAAATTAACAAGAACAGCCATCCTTGGAGCTATACCTGCAAAACTTTAATGAAATTTCTTGAAACCCGAAGATATTTGTAGAATTGAGGAAATTCTTTTAAACTTCTCAAGAACATTTTATAGCTAAAATATTGCAGTTTTCAAACTTTAAGGATCTTTCACAAAATTAAGACTTTCTTGGAAGTATATAAGTTGGTGTGAATTTTTGTACAAAAAAAAAAAAGAAAAAAGAGTAATCTTAAGATTTAAATGTTTTATGATTTTATAGTATAAGAAATTATTTTTTGGATCATTTCAAAAGCGTTGCATTTGAGGGGGATTTTCGTAATTTAATAATTGTTCAAGTCCTTGGTTTCAATCTTTCAATCTTTGAAGCTCCTACGTTCAAGATGTTCTCGATCAGATATATCTAAATCACCATTGAAGAGAATCTTCAATTGTTTCTTTGACCTGCGACGTGTGTTCGTATAAATCTAGCATTTCGATGCAAAGGCATCGAATTAATATCCACACGTTATAAATAAAACGCGAAGGATTTTCTTTTCTCTTTCTGGTTTATCGAACGCAAGCAACACCAACTCTGGTCGTCGATCTGGTTTCATGCGCCTTACCTCATTCTTCTCCTCGCCCACAACGAAACTAAAAGGCCAGAACAAAAAGAAAGTAACACACACTCGTAACGGATCAGCTGTTTCATGAATAAAAAAAAAAAAAAGAAAAAAAAAGACAAACAATACGCGAAAGAACCGGTTTCGTGCAAACGTTTTCTCACACGTGTTAGCGAGTCAAGCTTTTATTTCTGAATCGACCATTCGAACTTATAACATTAGTTACTACTTTTACGTAACAGCGCAAGTTACATAAGGGGTCGTAGATTTTTTTTTTCCTGTTTTTTGATTTATTACGCTCGGGCTACGGTGATAGGTATCTATTTTGTACTTTAGCAATGATCGACGCACATTTCCACTCGGAATCGAAGGAGAAAGTCTAAAAGAAAGGGAACTGTACTTTCACGTAATACCTTGCACGCTTTGTGCAATTTTTTTATAGTTCGTAGACAATTGGTTTTCCTTTTGTGATAATGACGATCGTACATACGGGGTGTCTCGATTTTTCCAGCCAAACGTTGCCAGTTAGTCTCATCTATAGATAAAAATATGAACGTCTTTCATTGTTAATAAGTTATAATAGAAAAAAAAAAAGAAAGAAAGAAATGAGCGGCCATTTCATATGTACAGATTTAATATTAATGATATTTGACTGTACGATACAATGTAAAAAGTATTGTTTTCTATCAGAAATTATGTATAAAAACAATTACATATTATTAATATATTATTTTTCTATAAAAATATATATAATAAATAAGTACGTATAAATAAATGTTATTTCCTTATGATCATATCGAACTGATAATAAAAAGTAAAAAGAACAAACGATTACACTCCACGTAAATAGAAAATGAATTTACAAACAAGTTGCAATACCTTTTATTTGAAAAATATTCCTAAGTGACAGTCTCGGATAATAACGCAAAATAAAAAATGATAGTCGTTTGCATATTATAAATACATCAGTGTATTTATAAGACATCATTTTTATTGCTCAGAATCAATTATTCTTTTATATATATTATTATTCTTTTATATTATTATTCTTTTATATTTTCGAATATATTAAACGTTGATTTTATACTATTTTTATTCTTCTTACATAAATTAGTTTAATATTACTCTCATTGGTTTAATATTATTATTATATGATATATGTTCTTAAAACGTACGTACAGGTACTATTATTAAATTTATAGCTAGTCTTGTCGTTTTCTTTACACTTCGTGTTTGTTATATTCTTATAACGCGATCTTCAATAAAATAAGTGACGATAACAATAATAAAATACAAATCAAATGCTACACAAAATGATACTGAAATAAGAGTTCGTTACGTAACATATATATAATAATATTATTTATTATTATCTATTATTATAATACTTACTTATTATTATAATAATATTAGTTAATATATATATATATATATATATATATATATATATAATAATATTAGTTATGTTGGGTGCAATAATATTCAGTCATGCTGCAACATCAAAGAACACTGTACTGTTATGCAGATAAAAGAATTTAACAAATAGTATAATAAAACCAATGCGATAGTGGTTAGTGCGTAGTACAAGGGGGGATGAAAGGTTCATAAGGACCTCGAGTTGGCCGGTTGGCCAGTGGTGTTTTACTAACTTACTAACTTCAAATCGAACTGTGATTGGTCTTTCGATGCCATTTTATTAATTAGAAATTGTTCCATTATGCAACGTTGTTACACTTTCGCCGTATTATGGGATACCAATATTTCCGGATATAATTAGTACAATACTGCGCGCACGAAACTTTCGTCTGATAGCGCGCAGTTTATAGTGGTTCGCTATCAAGTATCAACTATCTACAGATTTCTTCCTGATACGTCTCTTTAATTTTTTTTTTTTTTTTTTTTTTTTTTTTGTATTCGACGATCCTTCGACGATCAGTTCTTCTCGTCGTGTCGCGATTAATTCTGCCAAAATTAAATTATTAAACAAAATAACTCGTCGTTCATTCCGCAACGTAAGTAATTAAATTTGATTGTTAACTGCTGGTGGTTTGCTATTGAGCTTCAAATTTTTAATCTCGCGACATTTGTTTTATTAATCAGATTGTTGAACTCGAGGTTGCTTTAAGTCATCACATTATTTTTCACGATAATGTTCCAGTAAATTTAATAATATAAGAAGAATTAATCATTAATTGAGAATATAAAGAAAAGGACGATACTGAAATAATAATTTGGTATAGATACAATTCATATTAATCGGGAAGTGTGTTTGGATCTAATTTGTTTCCCTGTTTCATTCCTATTAATTTTAACTTCTGCTTTTTTTTTTTCAGTGCACTTCTGCAATGTGAGAAATGAAATGATAATTCTGAGTTCGAAAATGTTGTGTCCATCGTTCATCATTTGGTTCTTCCTCGCCATTGAATTCTTGATCAGCACGTTTCTATTTATTCTTGTGGCCATCCTTAAGGTTCTCAAGTCTCTGCTACCGGAACCACCCAGAGATTTGGCTGAAAGTGTAGTCCTGGTGAGAATATGAACTTTAGGAACTTTGCTCGAAATTTAAAGAATCTAAAAAGTCAAAATATTTCATAATTAAAAGCATAAGAAACGAAGTGGCGCAAATTAAACGTTCGTAGAATTAAGTTTTGAGCCTGCAAAATTCGAAAGATCTTGCAAATGCAAGATTAAAGATTAAAATCTTAAAAAAAAAATTAAAGAGGCCAAATATTCTCCTGACCTCAAAATGACCAGACCAGATGATTAAATTGTGATCTTCAATTCACAGATAGTCGGTGCTACTTCTTCCCTGGGCGAATCTCTGGCGAGTGAATTCGCGCGGAACGGTTGCTCCGTCGTTTGTCTTGACGACGATCTCAAATTAATCGAGGAAACAGCAACCAGATTAAAACAACAACGTCTCACCATCGAGGAGGTTGCGCCAAGTCACAGAAAGAACGATCCTTCGCGATGCAGATCGACTATATCCGCGCATCAGTGTAATTTCTCAGACAAGGACGCCATCAGAAGAACAGCTCAAAAAGTGAAGGACGATATCGGAAGGATCGATATTTTAGTGACCTGCATTGACAATATAAACGAGGATCCCTTCGACAAGATCGGCAAAATTCTGATGTCACATTTTTTGGTATAAACTTGTTTTCTAAATCTAGAAAAAGATCGTCTCTCCCTCGTCCAATCCGAGACAAAATGATATGACGTCTCTTAGAAAAACAATGACAAAGATTTTGTGTACATTGGTCCATGAAAAATATCGTTTCCTCAGTTTTTTAATATTTTTTCTTGTCTCTACTTGCAGATAGTCCTGGCTTTCTTTCCAATGATGTTGAGTTCGAAACAGACTCGTATAATCGGTGTGACTCCAGTCGCATCGAATAATGACACTTCCCTGAATTCCAAGCTGACTATAATGGGTAAGCATCGTCGATTAACATTTTGTTAATAATAACGTTGCTAATTTATTAACGGTTGATGATTAATGCAGGTTTTATGGAACGTATGTGTCAAGAATTGAGCAACCACAGTAGTGATTTAACGTTTTTGGCGTTCTCTCCAATTGCAGAGTGCAGGTGATAATATTTCGAATATTTAAATAAGAATCCCTTAGATAATTTAACACTAGAAAATTTAACGTGAAAGAAAAAAAAGAGGAGAAGTTCTATGATACAACAAAGAACACAAATTTTTACTATGATAATGATTTGGCAATAAAAGGCACAAAGTATTTTGCATCAAGAAAATCAGAAGAATGATTTTATTAGATTTATTGATCATTTTGATCACTTTGATAGTTTTGGTGTTAATAGATAATCATTATATAATCGAAATGTTCATTGTCCCTTATAGAAAGATTCCTTTTTTTACTTTAATGAATGTTTTTCCATTGCAAAAAGTCCATGTATTTCCTACAAAATCTCTTCTTCAATGTTGTTCTCAAATAAGTACTCTCTTAGTTAGTTTTTTATATGTGCTAGTTTTAATATGTTTCCTTTTTATCTAATTACAACTGTTGAAGCACATTGAAAGAGAGTGAAGAACGAGTGGCCAAGAATATTGTCACAATAGTAAGGACTAATCAATATAACATGAGTTGGATATCCAGACTGCTGTATCAAATAAGGTATTCAAATATGAATAGAGAAAACAGAAACTTATTAATCTTTATTATACAGAAAAACGATTTGTAGATAACTTCATAATCCAACGATTATTTAGCATTTTTTTAGTTTCTGTATTTCTTACAACGTTTTCTTGCAGTCAGTTTAATAAATAAATATTGAAATCAACATCAAGTTTGAAAATCTTCTACGTAAAACAAATTCGTTTTCTGTGTTAATTTTTAGTTGTTGAAATCTAATATGTTATATATTTCTAATTTTTGCTCTTTAATTTTTCAGTTGCATGATCTACAACGGAATAACATTGCTCACAGAATGGTCCCATTTTCAAAGATGCAATTATCCCACATAAAAAATGAATTTCTTTTTTTATCCCATGCTCGACAAAATTATTAAGAAAAGATAGTCTGCTAAACTTTCTAAATTCTGCCATTGACTATTTCAAAAAACAACTTTAAATCTCTTAATAAAAGAAGAAACCATACGAGTACTTATATCTATACAAAATGAAATTTTATTTCGATCACTCATTTATCGTTCAATAATTCAAAGATTTACATAAATTCCAAGGAAAAGACATCCAAATTGACGCAAGATATAAGAAATAATCAACAACCGTTACAAAAAAATATACAAACTATATGCATCAGAAAAGGAAAAATAACGTGTATGATCATACATGGAATCTTCATCCCTTTTTTTTTTTTTTTTTTTTTTTTTANGTAGTGACCGCTGTCTGAGTTCCCGGTGAATAAAAGTCTAGCTGTCGCGAATTGCGAACTAACATGATTGTGAAACACTCGTTTAAGTTCGTGTCTGTCGTTGATCTCGCGATAGATCGATAAATTCATGTCGTACATCCTGGTGGCTACCGTGCATTCGAGTTCACTGGCGAACGTGCCTACCATGTTCATATAATTGTCATAAGTTTGCCGATCCGATATGTTCCATTCGGCTATCACGAAGGGCCCATACTCGTGCCAATTTTCCTTGATGTGTTGCACCACCTGTCGAAGCAAAATTTCTAATTTTTCTGAAATTTCCTTCACGGTCCCTAAATTGTAATTTCTCTTAAATTCCTTAATCTTAGTTGTGATTTCTCTCAAATTTTCTTTATTATTATAATTTCTAAATTATAAGTTTTCTTAAATATTCTCCATGATTTCTTACAATTACAATTTGCCTTTCAAAATTGAAAAAAAAGCAAGGCAACTTGAATATTCATAAGACAAAAAGATATAAATTATTCGAAATAAATAGAAAATTCATTATTCATTGATAATGGATCTCTTTGTTAAATGTAGATTAAATTTTAGTTTTCTTTATTTTACTAAATATTTTAAATACTATTTACTATTTTATAATACTCTTTATTTTCTAATATTCCAATTATTATCTTACATATTATAATATTTTATTACAATATTTTTATAATATAATCTTAGATATTTTCTAATATTTTTATAGACTCTCTTTAGTTACTTTTAGCAACTTATTTTTGAATATTATAGATTTTTCTGTAATCCATTTAAAAAAGAATCAATTGATGCTTTTTATAGACAATTATTTTTCTTTTTAAGTAATATTTTTTGTTCAAACAGTGAAAATGAAGTAGTATAGAAATAAATTGAACATTTATGATTCTATTCCAGGTAAAAATATTGAACATCAATTGATTCAATTAATGCATTAATTTAAAAATAAAATTAGATTCAAACATTTAATTTTAATGTTATAATAAAGAATGATGGATCATACCATTGAACGCAAGTACCGATGTTCATCCTCGTTTCGCCATAAAATGTAGCTAATTGCTCGAAACATACAGTTACCATCGCCATAAATGTTATGCACGCGAAACGTGCCTTCAGCGCACCTTAAACGAGCCGTACCTGCAGCATAGAAATAAAAATTTGTATTCTATCGACAACAAGTAACATACCAATCATCATATTTTCAATTCTCGTAGAACAATATTAAATTAATTCTTAACTGGCCATTAGAAACCATAACAGGTTCAAATTAAATTAAGTGGAATTTTAGAATTTTAACTTAACTGAATTTTATTAATGAAAAAATATGAAATATAAATCAAATATTCTAAACTGTAATGTTGCTAATGGTCAGGTTCATTACAAATGAAATGCATGTAGTGTTCTATAATAAAATATACCTACACGTAGTTTAGATTGTCTATTAAGAAGACATATTAAATTTATAATATTAAAAAATTTAAACGCTAAATAAAACAGAAATTGTTACAATTATCTATGATCCAGTAATAATATTCGAGTGCTAAATTTTCTCATAGGTGACTACGTCGACATGTACCTCTTTTAAAAAAGATAAGAAGCCTGTTTTTATCTCTTTTAAGTGTGCGTGAACAAGATTGTTCACAGGGTATCCAAACGGACTTCGTTTCTCGAATACCGGAAACGTGGTCGTAGAAATCTCCTCGGTCCAGGTACTGTTCGTATTCGAATCGATTATATTTTTTCGCATTCTTGATCAGCGGCGAGCGACGTACGCACTTGTCTATTAATAAAACGTGTAACAGATAATCGATCACGATATTTTTATAAATAGAAGAAAAGGGAAGATATAGCTTATTTGTTGAAGAAAATCTTATCGATTCTCTTTGTTAGACTTTTTAAAGGAATTTTTATGGAAAGTTATGTAAATTATCAACATACAGAAAGAATTAATTATCTTTCATTAAGAATATAAAATTGTAACTGCTCAGAACTGAACTTCTTTCATTTCTATTAAAAAAGGAAATATAATGACAAATAAAATTAAAGTATATCACCAAAAGTTCGTCATTTATTCGTCAGTATTTTATTTAATTTTACCTTCTTCAAAGATGTGCCTACAGAAAAGAAAGCACCAGAGGCATGGAAAGAAAAATCCCTTCAGAAATTTTAAAATGTGGACTTTAACGACGTCCAGCTTAGGTTCTCTTCGAAAGTATTTGTCAGCCTAATCGCCTGCTGCATGTTTGATTAATACGCAAGTGAAATAGCTTTGATATTTTGTCTTTCTCCGTTTCCTTTTTCCCCTTCTTTATCTTCTTTTTTTTTTTTTTAATTAATTTCAAATTCATTCGCATATGGATAATTTATACAAGCATAATTTCGTTCGTTCACATTAGCATTTTGAAAAGTTTGACGTGAAAATTGATCTTCTATTGTCTTCCTTTTCATCTTGCAATGAAATTGCTTTCCCTCGTTACATGTCATTGGAAAATCAATTTCCAACAAATAATATTAATATTGATATCGATGTAATAGTATAAAAATATTATAAAAAGTATTATAAAAATTTTTAATTGAATTATAATAGCTACAATTTTTATTTCGACATTGCAATTATATCCTTCATTGCAACAATAGCGAAAACAAATTCTACAGCTAGTTTTAAGAGTTCAGGGAAGATTTCAATTTTCAAGATCATAAAAAAAAATTGTTCAGTGATGGAAAAACTTTTACACTTGCTGCATGATGTAAAAATAAATATGTTTGACCAAAACAAACTCAGGATTGTTAAAATGATTTCATTCTTTAAGATAAAATTCTACGTTCTACAATTTTTTTCACGAAATTATGACAGTTCAAAGTATCGACAGTTTTTTACCTAATGCATGAATATTTTTGTTCTTCTTAAAAGATATCTCATAAATTTTGTGTGTTTGATATAGATAAGAGTTTTTATTCTTTTATTA
The DNA here is from genome assembly GCA_002806875.1 of Lepidotrigona ventralis hoosana. Classification (NCBI taxonomy): domain Eukaryota; kingdom Metazoa; phylum Arthropoda; class Insecta; order Hymenoptera; family Apidae; genus Lepidotrigona; species Lepidotrigona ventralis. The sequence continues at coordinate 2,285 of NIPQ01090891.1, read as the reverse complement.
TAAGTTAACATTTCATACGAAACGCGCGCGTATTGAATTTAAATTAGTTAAAGCCTACGATAAAATATGCAATACACTTCTTACGATTCTCGAACATAATCGATATTTCTCATGATCGATTTTTAACCGGGAAACATGGCGGAAAGAAACACACTTCATCTGTGAAGAAGAAAGTATTATCCAGAAAAATTATTCAGAAAGAAGTATTATCCAGAAGTTTCCAGTAAATTTAAATCAATAGCTATTAAATTTGCATCTGTGTTGTGAATTTTTAAGATAAAACGCCCTTTTTCGCTTCAAGTCATTGAAGTCTGCCAGATTACCAAAAACAGTGTATAACTTTTGGTCTCCTAAAGTAAGATTTAACCAAATTATTATTACATATAATTTTCAACAAAGGAATAATAAACATTTAAACAAAACATACTATGCCAAAAGTTATTTATAATTTTATACCAAAATTTAATTTCAATTTCTAATCAGTAGAAATATTATAACCTTGTTATTGACTAATTCATTGTTATATATATATATATATACACGTATTTTATTATATTATGCTTTTACACACATTTTTCTACTTATTTAGTAAGTAGCAAATATTACTCTTTATAGTTTTTTTTTTTTTTTTTATTNGTGATGGAATTAAAAGTGTAAATTGGAAAAATCCAATAGATGGCAGCAGTTACATCGCCATAGACAAGGAAAGAAGTAGAATGCAATAAGGATAGCGATATGTGCGCGATAAATAAGGAGAGCAATAGCGTGCGACGAGGATGGCAATATATTTTAGTTTCATCTTTTCACTGCTACGCGACGCTAGCATCTCAGTGTCAATAAACCGCGCTAATTTTTAATTACAAAAAAAGACTTATTTAGACAATTAATTAACTTGAACTTTCGCAGTTATATTTTCCCAAATTAGACTTTCGGCTTTTTTACTGCGTTCTATTTATCTTAGAAAATGCCTGTAGGAAGAATTAGTTAATCTGTCTATTCTTCTTCAATAGACAGAAATTATTTAGAATAACAAAAAACAAGGTTGTTTAATATTTATTAAACAATGATTTATTTATATATATATATATCTTACAACATAAAACAATACATTTTAATATTAATTGCATTTACAAAAATAATCAACAGAATATTATATATGTGTTTTGCAGGTGTATGTAGAACTCTTCATTCTCTTTATCAGAATGTGTTTCATGAAGAAACATAAAACATGAAGTAGAAGTTATAATGTTATCAAAAACTGCTCAGAACACAGCAACAGGAAGAAGCAATAGATGAATATAGGAAAAGAAGAATAAATCTAGGATAAATATAGGGAAATAGGAATATAAAATGAGGAAAGAATGATGGAATTCGTTGCACGCAACAGAAACAGGGCATTAAATGTTTAATACCCAGGTAAATGTATCCTCATCTCGCTGCGCATCCTTTCTAAAGGGAATTTAAACCTGCAAGGAAATATACAAAATATAAAAGCACGCACACACATGCTTATAAGGATTGAACGTCTGCTTACCGATACTATTTTATTAAAATAGGAAGTGCATCATTTCCATTTCACCTACCACCATAATGCATACTGTGCATCCGATGTATAACACGTAACACGTGTTGAGTTCCAAGCCATTCACAAACACCGAAATTCACAATACATTCCGCGCATAGTAGACAAAAACCCAACACGCTTATATATATACATACATATAGTTTACTCTATTAAATCGTTTCATTCGTCTCCGTGAATTTTAAGTGAGTTTTCGATACTGTCTTTCCTGTTTACATTGTACATAGAGAACGAATTTAAATTTTAGTAAGTATTAGTTCAATGTTTAATATTAATATTTATACATTATATTTTGTTATATTGAATTAATATCTGTCTATCTTCGTAATTATATTATATAATAACATATAATAATATACATTAAATATTTTTATTTCCGTATGGAAACTATTAGTAAAAGGTAAATACCAAAAACTGATTTTTCAAAAATAGACAGAGGCCAAGTTAGTGGTATATTTTGTACAAGAATTTAAAACTGTGACCGTGAATAGTTTAATTTGTAAGAAATTGCCTAGTTCGATGTATAACAAGTTAACGTTAAAGATAACAAAACTATATATATATATGTATATATAGCTATATATATATATAATATATATAACTATATATATAACTATATATATAATATAACTATATATATATAACTATATATATAACTATATATATATATAACTATATATATAGTTATATATATAACTATATA
>NIPQ01090890.1:7900-46173 GCA_002806875.1 Lepidotrigona ventralis hoosana | reverse complement strand
AAAATCAGTTTATAGTATATATATGTTATATGTAATATTTTTACACTTTCCGCTTTGTTTTGGTCTTTTGTGTCGAGATGTTTGATATTCGACATTTTTAGAAGTATTTTTAAAATACTTAATTTTTCATTTCATTCATTTTATTTAACGTATGTTGTATGTACTTTATGTTATATAAGAAGTTCATTCGAACGTACGATTCTTATCTATAGCAGTACGCTCGTTGTAGCTCCACCAGGTGGCAGCACTTCGTTAAAAATACCAATTGTTTTTACGATAATACTTCAATTCGTGGTTAAAGCTTTCTTTTTAAGATTGCATTGACGAGGAAAATATCGTGCAGTGTCTTGTAAGTAGTATCATGTTCTTCCTGTGTTATAAATTGCATTAAAATTATCATTGAAAGTACAAACAGATTAGAAAGTTAGGATTAAGACTGTCAATAGCTTATATGTTGAACAAATTTTCCATTGAATAAAATTCCCGTGTTGAGATATACTTCCTATAAGTCATATAGAATTTAACGGCAATTAATTGTTCCAACCGAAACAAGTATTGCAACAATTTGTTGAGGTTATGTTTTCGTTAAATCGAAGATTTGCTAATATCTGATCAAGGAGAACGCATGGAAACAAACGTGCAGGTCTGTATAATGTCATTCAAATAACGCGCCTGTCATATTTAAATACAATTCTCCTTTTTCGATCAACGAAAAATTGTAAGTACGTTGGTTAATTATCTACCTTGTTTTATCTCGCGGTAAAGTTTGTTACATAATAATGTCGTATCCTTAATTGAACGATAAATCATTACATAGTCACGGGTAAAATTTTATCCCCTCCCTTCTTTCATTATGTATCAATCTATTCGTGCAAGTATTTCTCAGTTCGGCCATACGAATGTAACTCGTATTCAGCGCATCGATACCTGGTACTAATGTGCATTATGCGAATGAAGTTCACTTTAGTCATGTACACTGTATAAAAAAGCATTTGCACTGTATCAGTTTTATTAGATGTGATAAATATGTACTTACAAGATACATTTAAAAACATACGAAAAAGAGCTTGGACATCCATTTATCCACTTTTATGTGAAATCTTTCAGGGATTTCGTAATCACACTCGCGCTAGTAGCACGCTTCTTCTTTCCCGTCGCCGGAGCCGGTTTTTTCTTCAGTTGCTTCTTCTTGTATTTTTTCTTCGAGATTCTCTGCTTGCGAGAATCGGTCGACTCATTGTCTGATGAAAAACTGTCGCATAAGGGGACGATCAAGGGTTGCAAATGTACGCGAGAGCGTGAGTGTGGTTGCAAGCGCATTTGAGATTTCGTGATAATCGATGTTTTCCCACCGTTAGAAATGGTACGAGTGGCGCTACTTTTTTGATGCTTCCGGGATTCAATTTTGTGCTGCCGCGTTTGTACTTTGGAAGGTACCTCAAGCGTAACCAATTTCAAGGTGTCAGCTTTGATCGTTAAAAAGGACGTTTTGCGATGGCGCACCTCTTCTACTTTCGAATTTAGATCGATTATCTTCTGCCATTTAAAAGGAGATTTTTTTTTCTTCGGCTTCCGCTCGGTATCTTGAGGTTCCGCTCCTAAACTGTTCTCCTTTGAACGTATAGTATAGTCTTTACGTTTGTATTTACTTTGTGCTTCTTTCATGCCGTTTTCCGTATCGATATATTTGAGAAATTGTAATTTCTTGGCGCCCCTGAAATAGAAATAACTCGAAATATTCGTCAGCAATATAAGAAAACTTTCACATACTTTAGTAATATTTTATTATTTATTTTATCCTGGGTTAATGCCATATTAGATATTCCCCAGCTTAATGGTCCCTTTGCAATAGGATGCTCGATACTTTTATCGATATTTTCCGTGACATCAAGTGGAACTCCCATCCATATTTGTTGTCGCAATGAACTGAGCTTAATTTGTATATCTTGACTTTTCAATGGAACAGGTGAACGATGTCTTAAACTTCTGTAAATGAACTTTTCTTTCTTTAAATCTGTTTTCATCGAAACACTTTATTTTAACAGTTTTTTTTTTTTTACCTAACCAAGCGAAGACAATGGGATCTTCTATTCGCCTTCGATTCTTCCTTATCGACGCTGAAATTCTCATTTAAAGACATACTACGAGATCTCACTATTTCCGGTAAAATCAATCCATCACTAGTGATTCCTTCTGTTTCTTTGTTCATAAATCGAATAGCTTCTTCCTTGCAATTTTCGTGAATTCTTTCTGAGTAACCTAAACATAATTTTACCTGTGCCTTTTTCAGTTTTTTACTTTTAACAACATCTCAATGGTGTGCTCTCACGTTCTGGTCCCGTTAGTCCTTCATCCGCTGAATCAATATAGTCGTACAAATCACTGCCCGGGTCCAGAGTTGGCAAATCCATCACTGCTCTTCTAGTCTAGATATCAGTCGACTAATTAGTGAGTATTCATCGTGTTTTATTCGCGAAAAAAAGATAACACATTAATGATATCTCGAATTTTACCAGCATCCTTTTGCGTCGAAGATAACCTCTGTTGGCGGCGGTTCCCTTTTTGCTTTTTCTTCTCGCTAACTCTAAACTTCGAGGAGGAATAAATGTTGGCGTAGGTGGTGGCGCGCATAAATATTGCGGCGAAACAGGTGGCTCCTTCAAAGTATAATTCCATGTATTTCCTGGAAATTCTGTTTCTTCCTTCTCTGAGACTGAACTGTCTGATGTATCCCCTTCGTCACTAGCGAGGATATATACACACAATCGATTGAAAGAATTGGATTATGCTTCAATTAATCCTTTAACATTGAAAGATACCTAGAATAGTCGGTTAGATCGATGTTCGTCGGTTCTTCGGCGTTAGAACCACCCTTCATTAGCCTAGTAATTATTTTGCTCCGTAGCTTTTCCTTTCAGTGCGTAATTTAATCGTAATTTAATCAAATGAAAATATACAAAGGACAAAGTGTTAAGAAGATCTTCTGTTATTATAACATCGACTAAGTATCGTGGTTTACCTTCATTGGGTCTGGATCAAAGAAATCCAACAGAGTTTCACAGAATACTTTCCCAATTTGCTCGTAATCTTGTGTAGAAAAATGGGTTCCAGATCTGGATCCTATTTTCGTCCCTCCCATCGACGCTTCCATCGTGTAACTATTTTGCACTCCCATGGACCACACTACAACCCTTCCCGTACCTTCTTTACCCTTTTCCACGTGAAATTTGCAGTTTTCAAAAGAGAACTAAAAATTGACTACTGTCTTATACCTATTTCGATTTAATTAAAGAAAATAAATAAACGAATAAAAGAAAAAAAGAACAATGTGTGATCTGTATCGAATCGTTTACTTTGTCAGCTGCGTTCTTGTGTAGCATCAGGGGAAACACTTGCTCGGAGAGTTTCGTCTGCGACGCGGCTCTTTTGCTTTCGCAGCCATAAACGAATATGTTATGTTTCCTAGAGTGAGCGTGTAGATCACAATAAATGGCCACTCCGCATTCTTCCAGTAATCGTCGAATCATTAACTTTGTATGCCAGACCGAGGGGTAGCTTTCTCTCATTACAGTCCTGTATTGTCTATTCAGATCTTTCCCCGAAAGCGAGCAACGATTGTTGCCAACAATAACGCCGTCCGGGTTTAGCATAGGAACTAGTTTGAATACGAATCTTTCTCTCAGTACCTGTGTGTTGTCGAGCTCTCGTTAAAAAATGAAAAGAAACGAAAAAAGAAAATGAAATTAAAATTAAGATCATTTTGAATATTAAACACGTACTCTGGCTTGATTCGATTCTCCGGTTAAAAAATCAATAATCCCTTTCATCGTCCAACTAGACGGAGTTTCCCCTGGATGAACTCGTGCCGTGATAACAATGCCTTTTTTCCTTCGTACTTCTTCATCGTAAGTAGGCGCAGTGATAGTTAAGTAGTAAACTCTGTTCCCAGCCAACGTACGACACAGCAATCGTAATTTAGTATATCTAGATTTTATAGGATCCGCGACTAATTTGGCAAGATATTCCTAAAAGGTATTCCTAAATTCGTTATTTATCATTCGCCATCCCATTCGTCCCTAATAATTAAACTTAAGCATCAAGAAATTATTATCAGTGAAAAGAAATAACGATGGTGCTTGTACTGTTATTACCTGTAAATCGCTATATGTATATGGATAACAATGTGCCAAATAGACAGTGTCTCTGTCGTGAGGGAAAGAGACGTTGAACGTTAATGTGTGCTTTTCTTTTTCCTCGTCACTTCTGAGAAGGAAGGTAAATATAATAAAAATTACGAGAGTATTTTAGAGGAACATTAGACGTATGATAACGTACGATGAATCGTTCCTGTAATAAGCGATATTTTCACCGCATCTTCTCCAACCAACGGCTCGCGTCTTGGCGTCTTCGATCGAGTACAAAAGTGGTCGAAGACCTTCGTTGTATAGACTTTCTTCTTTGCAAAGGTTCACGATAGACAGTCTAAAATTATTTGCAATTTCTTCACATAATAGATACTTGCAATAAATATACTAAGGACGCAATTATTAAAAATTTGAGAATTTCATGAAAGTATCCAAAGTCCTCATTAAAAATATAAAATTTAGAGGGTAGAGCAAATTTCTATCTAGTTTTCATTCCATTAGTTACCTCTATAAAAATTAGATTTATACAATAATTTGCATTTAAGTTCAAAAAAGTATAGATTAATTATAATCTCTAAAGTGAGATAATTCTACCTATAATCAGATCTTATGTTCTACTAGAAACAGTTACATAAATTGTAATAATAAATAATAATAAAATAATAGAAAAATCACAATAATCTAATGATTATCTCCTGTAAAAGTTACACAAGTCAATTCATTTGAGGAAATAGTTAAATTCCAAAGATTGATCACCTATAATTTGTCCTGCTCCTTGTGTTTGATATCCTGAAATAATACCACTGGGTATGTCTTTGAGTATAAAGATCCTTTCTAAGATACAATTGATAATACGTATCAGTGATCTTTACGACTTTGCAAAGGTTTCCAGACTCGAAACGGGATTCAAAGTGTAAATCGTTGTTGGTGTCCATCATGTCGGACAGTCTGGATACTAAGAACACATTACTATTAGCTTCAACGTTCTTCGATTCATTTCCGCTTGAATCGGTTGGGAATTCCGCTGGAAACGGCGCGACCGTGCTACCGCCTACGCAAGATCTACTAAACTGTTGATCATGGAATAAATAAATAAATTGCTTCAAATTCTAATCTCTATATCGATACGAATACACTATAGACTCACATAACTGGTGACGCTGGTTGGATGGTATCGAAATATCACAGTCCCAAACTCGTCTCCTAATGGTTTTGGTCTTGGTTCCTTTCCGGTTGGCACGTAGAACGGTTCTGGAACGGATGGAGCGTATTCTATATGCCTGACTCTTTCAGGAAGTACCTGAAATATTGTTCGAAATATTGTTGTTCCCCTTTCTTTTTATACGTAGAGTATGTCAGAGTGTCAACAGTGTATACTTGGCATTCCGTGGGCCATCTAGCAGTCTCCTGGATGATTCCATCTATCGTACAGTGAGTGTCCAATATGCTTCGAAGAGTTTCTTCCGACTGATCATCTTTAGTTGCAAAAGGCATAGAGAACAGCGTTAACTCTGTCTCCCTTCGCGATAGATTGCATCGTCCCAGCTGTAGCAATTGTAACTCCTGAAGTTTATTTAAGTTTGCCAGCGCACCGCCTATGTGGACAACAAATAAAAATTTTTACGCTACCTATTCATAGTAGATTTACTGCTACCGTTTCGATTTACCAGGAATCGGCTGAACTGGGAAAAGCATGGCTTGAAGTTCCTTCACCTTGCTATCTGTTAAAAGATCTTTCATTTTTCGTTATCTTCCATTGGCCTCGTCATCTTCATCCGATCTGTCGACTTCTTCATTGTTCAACGTTGTCGCCTCATTCCTCTCAAGACTCTCAAACTTACTTTGCCTCGAAGCGTAGTCAACGATCCACAGGATTCTTTCATCCGATAAACATTTGGTTATCGCGCTCATCTTCTTCAAATGTTTTAATCCTTTACTCGTTATTATTGGCAGAAAGTGAAACTTCCCTCGTCATTTGCCGAATGAAACTCCCGACCACTTCTTAAACTTGTCTTTAAATGCATTTTTTTTTAAAAACTCATCGAAGTTCATTCGACAGTTGGCGATTTTAAATGATGCTTCGAGCGAGCAACGTGTTCCTCGAACGAATCTACCGCGTGAACTGCGAGTAGGAACTTTGCCCCCCAGTGAAGAGAAACTTCGTAAAACATGGCCCGNCAGTGAAGAGAAACTTCGTAAAACATGGCCCGTCGATTGCCTGACAACGGGGGCGGAGCTAGTATGTAGCTCGATGATTGTTCGAAGCCCTTTCTCGTTCCTCGAGGTTCGTCGCTCTGCTCCGATGGAACATCCGTATCGACCCTGGCTCATCGTCAATCGCTATGCTTCTTTGTCGATTTTTTTCGCACGCACCTCCGCGTTCCCTTCGCGATCGAAATCTAGCTTTTAATATTTTTTCTAGTATTTCAACTTCTCACATCTCTCTAAGAAGTTCTTTCTTTCTTAATAAGAAGAGGCATTGTAAGATGAAATTTGTGAAAAATGCGATCTTTTTTGTTGCGATCTTAGCTGTTGAATTTTAATAGATTTGACGTTTCTTTTTTGTTTGTTTTCTATTTGATACTTTCTACGTAATATTAATAAACTTGTAGAAAATAAAATACATTATTGCCTGTCTATTGCCCGGGAGATATTTCAACCTCTTAAATTTGAAAATTGAATCCTTATAATTGAATATCCGGACATTTGGATGGATTCTTGTCATATTTCGAAGTTTACAAAGTGTGGATCTTTGAAATATATCTGCATTCCATCAGAGATTGATCGTGACAGGGCAATTTGCCGAGAAAGTTGCGTTAATTTTGAGGAATTCGTCAGGCAGCGTCTCCGGAGTTTTCTCAGGCATTCTTCCGCTTAAGTCGCACGAAACAGCCAAGCAATTTACATCCCTCTCCTTGCACGCTTCTGAAAATTATTGATCAATCAACGTTTGTCTGGAGGATGGATGTGCTGCTATTTTGTCGGCAAACATTCTTCCCCCTCGATCAATGAGCTTTCAATTGATAGGTCGGGATCCACTAAAATACCTGTTTACTAGCTATCATTCTGTATGTGCCAAATATGCATCTTACAATCTTTTAGTAACTTATTATTAATAATGTCCATTTCTATTTCTCTTACAGATAGTTTCTGTTCAGTTTTAATTTCTTTGAAGACGAGGACTCGAAGAAAGGAAAAATTCTTCAAAGATGGGTCGTACAGTGACGGTAGCTGTTTGCTCGCTGAATCAGTGGGCATTGGACTTCGAGGGCAATTCCAGGAGAATCTTGCAAAGTATTCAGGAAGCTAAAGATGCTGGTGCTACATATAGAAGCGGCCCAGAGCTAGAAATTAGGTAAAATTTCCTTTTTAAAGAAAAGAAAAATAATGTAATAACCAGCTTGTGAATTTTTATGCATCTGTGAGCTATTTATAGAATGCACAGAGTACATGCAATATGCGATATGCAAATACATTTATCAAAATATCAAAAACAAAAATATTCTTTCTTTTTCAGGTACGATCTCTTTAGTTGTAAAAATATGCTTGTTAAAAGTGAAAAATTGAAATTAAAAATTATTATTTTCCCCAAAATAGCGGTTACAGTTGCGAAGACCATTTCTACGAGCCAGATACGTTACTTCACAGTTGGGAAGTACTTGCGACGATTCTCAAGTCACCTGTAACCGAGGATATGCTGATAGACGTTGGTATGCCGGTCATGCACAAGAATGTGACGTACAATTGCCGTGTAGCTTTCCTGAATCGACGAATTCTGCTTATCAGACCCAAGATGCAGATGTGCGAGGATGGCAATTATAGAGAATCCAGATGGTTCTCGCCGTGGACCAAGGTTGTTCTTTCAGATTGCACACCTTTCAGTTGCCGACCTTTTGGTCTTAGATTTGCCGTCTGGCTACAAATGTTAATTTTTTTTTTTTATGCAGGAACGCACAGTGGAGGACTACTTTCTGCCTAGAATGATATCTCAGATCACCAGTCAGACGGTGGTGCCGTTCGGCGATGCTGTTATATCGACCAGAGACACGTGTGTGGGTTTCGAAATTTGCGAAGAACTCTGGAACCCGATGAGCAATCATATTCCAATGTGCTTGGATGGCGTTGAAATTATTGCAAATGGTAAGGTATATAGGTGATATAAATGATATATATTTATTTATTTACACAGTATTTTCGGCCAGATGGATTTGACACTTAATATCTCAAAAATAGTATTTTTAATTATGTAAAATTCTTAGATTTCAATGGTGTGAAATCAAAGAATTTTTAATAATTAATATTATGTAATAGCATCCATTTGTTATACTGTTTTTTTTTGTGTTTATATACATATGCATGTATCCTTTTTTTAAATATAAAGTGAAAGATATCCTTATCTGGTTGGATCTTTTCACATACCACTGTATATCTTTTATTTTTTTCTTGAAGGTAGCGGTTCGTACTTCGAACTGCGGAAAGCATACGTCACCGTAGACTTAGTCAAGTCGGCTACATTCAAGTCGGGTGGTTGTTACATGTTCAGTAACTTAAGGGGCTGTGATGGTTCTAGACTGTACTTTAACGGAGGATCGTCTATTACCTTGAATGGTCAAATCTTAAATCGTGGTAAGCAGTTTGCACTGGATGAAGTAGAGGTCATTGTAGCAACCTTTGATCTGGAAGATATAAGGTTCGTAGTGTTCGTTTAAGTTCAATTGAATTGAATTCAGTCTGATCGTCTTCTTCTTCCGCAGGAGTTATAGAAATAATATTAGGTCAAGATCTCATGTAGCTGCCAGACAACCAAGCTATCCGCGTGTGAAGGTGGATTTTGCTTTGACTTCAGATAATTTGATTTCAACTCCTCCAGACCGACCGATTGATGTGGATTTAGGCCCTTATGAAAACGAAAATACGACAAGAAAACTTCTATATCATACACCAGACGAAGAAATTTCGATGGCCCCTGCTTGTTGGCTGTGGGATTATTTGAGGTTTGCTATTTTATTCTAAGTTGATTATTAGTTTGATTTAATTGTTTTAACTTTTGCTGTCGTTTCTGCAAAAGGCGTTCTTGCCAAGGTGGATTCTTTTTACCTTTGAGTGGTGGTGTTGATTCTGCGTCTTCAGCGTGTATGGTTTATTCCATGTGCGACATGATCGTGGATTCGGTTAACAAAGGAGGTATGTGTTACTATTTTTATGACGATTAGAGAATGTATTTAATAAGTGTTCCCAATTAGACACACAGGTATTGTCTGACATCAGAAAAATAGTCGGAGATTGCGAATACGTACCAACTGATCCAAAACAGTTGTGCAATACTCTTCTTGTCACGTGCTACATGGGTACTGAAAATTCATCCTCTGAAACAAAGGCGCGAGCAGCTGAACTCGCTAGCCAGATTGGTTCTTATCATCATAGTATAGTAATTGATGTTGCTGTGTCTGCTATTCTAACGATTTTCCAACAAGTCACTAAATTTAAGACACCGAGATTTAAAGTGCAAGGAGGATCTCCTAGAGAAAATGTAGCTCTGCAAAATATACAAGTTGGTATATTCTTATATGTAAAAAATGAATAAGTTTTTAATTATTTAAAATTTCTTAAGGCCCGATTGAGAATGGTGATAGCTTATCTATTCGCACAATTAATGCTGTGGGTCAGAGGACGACCGGGTGGTCTGTTGGTACTAGGAAGTAGTAATGTTGACGAAGCTCTTCGAGGATATTTCACTAAATATGATTGCAGCAGTGCCGACATTAATCCTATCGGCGGGATTGCAAAGAATGATTTAAAATTATTTCTTTCTTACTTTAGGTCAATATTTAAACTGGTATCTTTTTAAGATAATAATCTTTGTGTTCTTCAACAGATGTACCAACAATTGCTAGATCTGTTTTAGGAAGAAACATGGAATAACAGCTTTAGATAAAATCTTGGACGCTCCTGCCACCGCAGAATTGGAACCTCTTCAAGGAGGACAGCTCGCTCAACTTGATGAAGTCGATATGGGTATGACATATAAGGAGCTTGGTACTTTCGGACGTTTAAGAAAGCAGGATTGTGCTGGTCCGTTCACTATGTTCTGCAGACTCGTCCACATGTGGGATAAATGTAGCTCAAAAGAAGTAAATGTAGTAACAATTAGCTTCAATTTCTGTTGTTGCAGATATCTTTAAATTTGATTTCATTTCATAGGTGGCGGATAAGGTGAAACATTTTTATAGATGTTACGCGATAAATCGACATAAAATGACCATCTTAACGCCATCTTGTCACGCGGAGACTTACAGTCCTGACGACAACAGATTTGATCATCGACCTTTCTTATATAATCATACGTGGAAATGGCAATTTAATGCAATCGACGAACAGGTTGGTAATGTCAGAACGTGAAGTGTTTAGTTAAAAATAAACTTTAAGATTATTGTTGAAGTAAAATAATTAACCGTAGGTGAAACGTCTTCTCGAGGAGAAATCACCGAGAGATCGAAAGAATGTGCCAAAGGTATTTGCGAAGTCCAGATACGTGCCGATCTCCTCCGTAATCAGTAGTGAGTAAAAAAAAAAAAACCAGTGTATGTTATCACTGATGAAGCTCGAGGAGAAGACAATAGCGTCATGAAATCGTCTTTAAGAGATTGATTTCTTTGCGCGTTTATCGAGCTAAACAGCGGTGACCAACGAATAAACACCGATCCCGCAGAGTCGGAGTCGAGCGGGCCGCCGACAAACGACCATCCAGTAATTTTGACCCACCGTGCGCACACTCGTACGTTGCACCTCTGTCGAGGAATCATCACACACCGGCATCATTCTCTGTTGCAGATAAAACACATCCTGGAGTAATAGTTTAACCGTAGCAGTAGCTCTCTCTGTCTCTTATCATTTTGATATTGCAGCCTTGCGAGCGCATCGGAACGCAAGTTTGCTAGATGATCATCTGTGCGACAGACGAGCTCCTTATATCATCACTGCTATTTCTTCCGTTAGAGATCCCTCTATAAAGAAGCATTGGCTACACTTTGCTGTAAGGAGACTGGTGACTGGAAGAATTGCATGACTCATAGATTGTATTATATTAATGCAACTAATGAGCAACTGTACAAGTATCAAAAATATGCAATTCCATATATATATATATATATATATATATATATAATATGTTATTATATATATATATTATATATATGTTATATATATATATATATGTACACGTATATTTAAGTAAATGATGCACTTTATTTTTAATACTTACAATCATCCTCTTCATTCATTTTATATATCTATGTGCTTGTATGGAAAAATGCCGCATGTCACAAGCTTTCACATTTGAGATGTTATCATTTAAATTTCACTTATAATTTCTCTTATTATCTGCCAGTTTACTAGTAATATTTTCCAATGTTTTCTTTTAACGGTATAAATCTATGTTTGTTTTTATATATTTTTTTTCGTGTAAATATAAATAATATATAATTCAATTAAATATATATATTTCAATTTTTAAAATTGTGATTGCGACGTTTTCCCTTGTATTCGCAGATATAAGACATGCAAAGTATAGACACCGGAGTAAATTAACGCGCGTACGTATAATATTAATTTTATTATATTTCAATCTTTATATACAGATAGCGCATATCCGCATGTCATTACGATTAGCATCAATGAATGACGAACGGATTGAGAGCCAAGATCGATATTTTGTTTGTCAATTGCTTGACATTTTCAAGTTCGTGAAAATGCGATATACACAGTACATTGAACAGTCGTGCGAAAAACATTAATAATGATAATAATTCGTATTAATAATGATAATAGAAATATCTATGTACTATTGCTGCGGACAATACTGGATGTAAATTAAATAATCATAATAGAAATAACAATACTAATAATAATAATAATAATAATAATAATAATAATAATAATATAATAATAATAATAATAATAAAATATTAGCAATAAAACAATATTCGTAAAAAACACCGATATAGTGAAGTGAGATTTACAGGACACACGTATATATTTTAGTATACATATATATCTGTATAGTATATATATATATATATATAGTATATATATCTGTATAGCATATATATATATATGGCGGAAGATGAGTGGGTGTGTGTGGGTATGGATGTGTGGGTGTATTTCACATATATATTTCATATACACGCGCGCGCACACACGCACACACGTCATACCTGTGTCGTGTATAAATCTTATCTCAATATATCGGTGCGTAGCCCACGAAAGAACCAAAGTGCGAGAAGCGAAATCTTGTACACGGAGGAGTGAGTAAAATCATGTTTTACTATATCACAGATTTCCCAAAGTGCGTACCGATAGGCATCTATTAATTAAAAGAAAGAAAGAAATTAACAATTCCTTTTTGTATTCGTTTCTCTCCGAAATATGTATTGTTATCTCGGTGTGACGAAAATCTGAGAGATATTTCTGCGTAATTTCTTACCCTCTGAGTCGGAAAGCAACGTAACTTGCCATACATTGCTGAAAGAAAAAAATTTTTTCATTCGAAAAAAAATATCACATTAATCCCATTTCTCGCCAAGAAAAGAAGAAATGATCGTCATTCCTGAAACGTTCGATCCGAGTCTTCGGGTGTTCGTAATAATTTTCTCGTTTTGTAATTTAAGTTATCATTACACAGAAATAATAGTCTCACAGTAAATCCGATCGTTGTCGGCCCTCGATACCGTCGTGTATCATTGATTAAAGGGAGCCATCTGCAGGTACTATTCGCGCGACGATTCGTACTACGGGATGCGTTCGATGGCGTTCCAGTCAAGTAGCTAAAAGATCGAAGTCCTTTCCCGTTCTTCGTTTTCTTCTCACCTTCTTCCTTTCTTCTATTTATCCTCTTACATGATGCCTTCGCGATTGCTCATTAGAAACTGGAAGTTCGACCCAGATGCAGCAACGTTGTGGCACGCTGAAGAGGTGCTTCGAGGCTTTTCGAAGCTGACTTTACGCAGCTGTCCGTATTCCGTGAGTCCCGTTGCAATAAGCCACCCTGAACAGTTACAATTTCGTGTCTTTCTTCTGCTATTCTTTTTGTTCGAATATCAGATTTCTTTTTTCCTTGTCACTTTACGTTTCTCCCCCTTCCCCCTTCCCCGTCCCCCCTCCCTATTGATCTAGCTTCGTAATTTCCTTACTTTTTTCGTGTCTGTCAAGGAACGGAGAAACATACATTTCGAATTTTTCATCGATTGCATTATCTCTTATTACTTTTCATATATTTTATTTTATTTTTTTTTTTTCTGTTACTTATATGACGACATTTTAAACACTCTACTTCTTACTCTAATCGGAGTCTATGTGCGCACCTGGAGCAACATGTTGGCAAAATTGCTGTTGGTGAACTTGAAATGTCGCTTATCATAGAACTTCAGCAAAGCTGGGCTGTATGGGTGCTTATCTTTCAAGTGAAGGTAATGTACCTCTGGCTCCTGAGTTGTATGACCGCATTCTTCGCATACATATACCTGAATGAAACGAACAGAAATAAAAGACATTGATTAATTTTCATCTATAGCTGCAGTCTTATGTATTTGCAAGCTGGCTACGAGTTCGATAAATATTATCAGCAATTTACGTGTCTGATAACTCTCGTTATAAATGATTTTGATGTTCTCACTGTGTATTAGAAATTATTGCTTGGATCTTAATTAAATTCATTCTTAACATTCTTTAGATATTAAATAGAAATGTCTATAGAAAGAAATATTGCGATTCAGAAATGACTGGACAAATGGTTGTACAACATGATTGACTGCGTTTTCATCCTTACCTTTGTACGACGTTCCTTATACGCATATTGATGTTGAACACCATGGACCTTAAGGCAGTGACTTTCCAAAGAGCACCTCTGAGTGAAACTCTTTTCACAAAGATTACATTTATAGGGTCGAACGCCGGTGTGCGTCCTGGTGTGCCTCTTCAGGTCGAACGTATCGTTAAAACCTTTGCCGCAAAACGTGCATAAATAACGTTTCACGTCGCTGTGACATTTCATGTGGCGGTTCAACAGCCGTTGCAAGCTAAAATTCTTGCTACACACGTGACACGTGAAGCGGTTCGGATCGTCATCCTGAAAACCAAGAAGAATTTTTTTCCTCCACTTATTAAATGCCCCCTTCAGATATTCCTTGGCGCGTTAACAAGTATGTAGAACTGCATAAGATATGCAATAACAATGACAAAACTGGAATAGCAATCAGAAACTGGGATCTAGGCGTGCAAAGCACTAAATCTACAACTGAAGGTATGCAAATCTCCGGGCAGGTTTAATAAAACATGCGGTATATGGTGAGGAAAAGCATCAAAGAATGACGTTTACCTTGCCAGGTGGAGGTCGAGCCGCCCTCTCCTCCTCGCGATTGGCCGCAGCCTGTCTCTGACCCTCGATCGCCAAAGGATTTTTAATTCCGTGGCCGCCGTTTACGAACTCCAACTGGCAATCACCAGGCAGTCCCAGCTAAAAGAAAACCAGCGTGTTAAATTCCACTTATTAACACTATTTTTGCTGTTTAATCGATGACGGATGAAGCACTCAATTTGATTGGCATTGCATAATCGCGCGAGTTTCGTTGCGTTTGAATGGAACAGCGATAATGATTTTACGAATAATGATCATCTGAGATATCTTGGTTATCTATATGGCAATGTTCAAGCATTCTGGTATATATATATCAAGCAGAGAAAGCTGAAATAGATCTTTTGTAAGGAACTGTTATATACGACGACGACTTACATTGCTCTGTCATTTTTTTGTTCGCCAAATGTGAAGAAGTGAAGAAAGCTAAAGAGCTTAAGAGAAAGCAAAGGGAAGGAGGGAGGGAGAAAAGAGGGAGCTTTCGGGATCGAGCAACAGTGCCATACAGATTATCTTAGCCGTGTTCAAGTCCATAAATAAAAAGTATGCTTTTGCCTGGATCAATCTCGGGTGCTTACCCTTTGCTGCAGTACACCGACCCGTTGCGACAGTGGTGGTTCTCCAACTGGTCCAGTCGGTTGCACGGTATTCACCGACGCGGAAGAAACCGTAGCTACCGGACTCGGTGCATGCTCCATCAGAGCACAGGACGGTGATGTGCTGGTCGATGCTGCGTCCAAGGAACAGCTCGCTGCTCCCGGGCTTGGTAAACTTCCACCTACACTGCTACCTGAATCTAGTTCCAGACCTAAAATCAACGTGATCAAACGTTTAATTTCATTCTTGAATATATTGTAGTACTTATAACACCAACATAACTTATAGTGGCACCTGAACTTTTGAATGCATGAAGACCACAGATGGAAAACATAAATTTCTTTCCGTTCTTTATAGAGGAAGATACACTCTCAATATATACGTGTCTGTCCTACATTTTTGATGTATAAAAAAGTAATACAGATATTAGTTTATTCCTATGTCAGTTTAATTTAATTAATATTACTTTACTAAGAATATCTTTAATATCTTTAGTAAATTAGTATTAAGTTAAACTAACTACTTAATACTAGGAATAAACTAATATTATTATTTATATATTTCTTAAAAGATATTGTGGATTTGTCACTCATTTTTAAAATTATATCTTTAAATCTATCAAATTATTCCTTTCTTACTTCATTTATATTATCATACATTTTCCCTATCAGCTATCAAGCAATGCAAAGGCAAATCAACAAAAAAAGCTTCATTATATTTTTCATATGTGATCTCATAAATATATTGAATATATTTCATCATTTGTATTTCATTCCTCAGATGTTTCATTCCTTAAAAATACATATCTTTTCTCTGACTACAGCTTTAAACTCTTTACTTGAAAAATATATCGAATAGAGTGATATCTATGCAAGTTGTTTCATGAAGAATGAAACAACAAAGAAGCGATATAAACACTAACCACTACCAGTGAAACTTAATCCTGGACTGAGTAGTCCTTGGTGTTGTTGTTGAGAGGTTGATGCGGATTGTTGCTGCTGATGCTGCTGTTGCTGCTGCTGTTGCTGTTGCTGCAACTGCACTTGTATCTGCAGCTGTTGTAACTGCGGCTCTGACTGGTGTTGATGATTTTGATTAATATGAAGCGCCAATTCCGGACGTTCCTTGGAAACAGACTGATAACTCGACTCGCCGGTGGTATAACTCAATCCTAATTTCGACGTGCTGAAATGTTGAGGAGCTGCCGTGTAGTGTCTAAACAGAGATGATTGTTCATTTGTATTATTCTACAACAGATAGTATTCTACAGAACACAACTTTTGACTCTATTCTTTGTTTAATTCACGAGGTAATACTTCCTGCGATAATACGAAACTTCACAAAACCTCATGTTTAATGTCTGATTGGCTGTCTTAATTCCTCGATAAGACGAGCCGAGTTTGACTATACCGACTAATAACTATAAATCACTCGGTTTGAGAAATTACAGAGAAAGAGAGGGAGAGAGATATTTTATAAATCAAATTCAAACGTGCTTTTAAACAATCAATGTAGAGGGCCCTAGCAATCAGAGCTCGCCAATTACATGATAGACGTCGGGCTTTGTCCCAAAAAATTAAAAAAAAAAACAGACGTATAAATGCGTGACCGAACAGTCAAAGTCAAAGCAAATCGAAATATGTAAACGTTTTAAATACGCAGTTTAAACACATTTAGTCTGAACGAAACTTTGGCTTCTCTATTCTATACTCCTTTTACTACACGCGAAATAAGAATTTCTAGTTTGATTTTACTGCTTTTATAAACATGTGTGTGCTCGATTACGAGAAATCAATGGCGAACAGTTACCTCGATGTGTCGAAACCCCTCGTCAAAGCCATGTTATGTTCCGGGAAAGGATCGACACTCGGTTCGACAGGTGTTGTCATTTGACCTCCATCCTGAGCGATCCCGCTTGCAGCCGAGGCTGGCGAATGCAGCGATTCCTCGAGGAGATCGTTGCTGCCGTCCTCAGTCGGTAGCCTTGGTAGAAACAAATCAGCAGCGTCGCTCAAACTCTCGAGGAGAGCGGTGTGATCCGACGGTGAACTGAAGGTTAAAGTGGCGGTGAATTGAAGAGGATCCACAACAGCACCGGTTACCATGTCCACCATCATTCCGGTATCAGTTACGTCGTAAGCCCCGTATTGTCCAGACAGCAAATCGTTCGCCTGGATCTTGTAAGGGGACAGATCTTCCTCCTCCTTCAATGTCAGGCCATACGACGCGCAAACATTCTGCAGCAGGGAGTACTGTTTACCCTCTTGGGCATTGTACTGCGAATGCTGCGAGTTCACATCTTGCTGGCCAGCGTCGCACTCCATCCCTACTGCCGGCGATGGTATCAGGTAACCATTCCCTGAAACCAATTATTCGTATTTATTCGTATTCCATCGATAGAGAGTTTTATCAGTAGACTGCGGCTATTTAAGCAGGTTCGTATATGATTTGAACACGATTGAAGAAACGCGATCTAAACAATGATCTCGTAGCTACATTTTTCACTTCACCCTATTAGTTTGGATGATAAAAATATGAGTAACGTTTGAATAATTGAAGCCACATTGATCAACTTTATAAAGTGAAAGGTATAGCAAATTGATGATAAATTATTGCTTTCAAAATTTCACTATTTCACATCATTTTATATTAATCTATTATATATTTGTAACTTCGTATTTCTCATAAATGCAAAATCCGTAGTCTACTTAAAGATTACATTTAAATATATTATAAATATGTGACATGTGTACACTAAGTCATAAAGGTGCACGAACATTTTTAGGCTGTCGTGATTGCGTTAGTCAAATTCGAAAACAATCTACTAATTACGTTTAAGATCGATTCTAAGATCTTATCATACCTTGAGTGCTGTTATACTGATTTGCGAAATTTGCTAAGTTGTTCCCGCCCTTCAGTGACTCGTAGAAAGGTGGCAAGGAACCAGTAGGTGGCGAACTTGGCCCATAGTTTCCACGACCGCCGTTCCCACCAGGATTCATACCGCCTCCTGCGCCGCCACCAACAGCACCGCCACCTCCGCTTCCACCTGTGACAGCACCACCTCCGCAATAGCTGCCACTTCCGCCCGAATTTGACGAAGATGAATTCCCAGAATTGCTTGAGCCGCCGCTGGAGCCCGAACTACCGCTGCTACCGGAATTTGACGTTCTTCCATGGCCAGCAGCAGCATGGACTATTTGGGGCCCGGACAGTCTCATGTTCAAAAGAGGCCTAGCGATCGAATTGCCGATCGCGCGCGACACTTTTGCACCTTCGCGGCCTCGTTCTTCGTCCTCTTCCTTTCTCTTCGGCACGGCGTAATCAATTGGCTGCTCCTGCAAAGATGACGTCCAATGTTACGCACCTTCGAGTATCGCTCGATCAGTATTCATTAACATATGCACACGTGTAATATATATTCAGAAAATTCTTCCTGCTAATGATGTTGATTGTACGCGAGGGGAACGCGCTAGACAAGAAAGTCAAGCCTCGATTTATGAGTAACCAACGAAGCGAGCTGCGCGTCATTGTGATTATATGTGAGAGCTCGAAAGATTTTGTTCATTTTTTTGATTAAATTGTATTTTCTATTTTTGGAAAAAACTTTAGTAAGCGTGAGCAAAATGAGTAAGGATGGTCATAAGTATNTGTACGCGAGGGGAACGCGCTAGACAAGAAAGTCAAGCCTCGATTTATGAGTAACCAACGAAGCGAGCTGCGCGTCATTGTGATTATATGTGAGAGCTCGAAAGATTTTGTTCATTTTTTTGATTAAATGTATTTTCTATTTTTGGAAAAAACTTTAGTAAGCGTGAGCAAAATGAGTAAGGATGGTCATAAGTATGAGTGATTTGTAATCAGAAGTTTGTAGAAATCTTTGTAGAAAATTTTCTTGTGTAACATATGATGACTTGAGGTTTGCTAAAATATTAAAAATCTTTTTTTTCAGCTGATCTTGACTAGTTTAAACTGCGGATTTTTATATGTTGAAGATTCAAAATCACACAGAATGTACATAATATACTTGCAAAATATCCAAAGTGTAGTGTTCTGTATATGTAATAATTTTCTATCTACTTTCTATCTTCTTAATTATAATCGTGAATTTGTATGGCCACTGTTTCAAAAATCACGATTAACTTATACTTTCCAAAACTGAATTACAGTCTACATCGTCATACTATATTATAATTACTTTAATTGTCTAAATCTGTACCATCATACATTCAACTGTTGAAAGAGAAACTTATGTCGAAGGAATTGAAATAAAATCTCGAATCTTGCAAAAGGACAAACAGGTAGCATTAGAGAGGACACATAAGTCAAAAAGCGTGAAGAAAAATAGCACAAACAAAGAGATAGAGTTACCTGTTCCGGTTCTTGAGTTTGTGGCATCTCGATTTTATCTTCCCTTCTGGACGTCGATTGGCTTTGCGAAGGAACCCTTTGAATGACCGAAACCCTGGTCGGTGGTTCGACCCTTGGTGTCTTTGGAGGTGTGCTCGGTCTTGGCAGCACCAGCTTCTCCGATTTCGCGATAAATTGAGTAGTATCGTTGGAGGAGGGTGCGATCGGTGGGCTACTGTATTCCTTAC
Source organism: Lepidotrigona ventralis hoosana (assembly GCA_002806875.1). Lineage (NCBI taxonomy): Eukaryota > Metazoa > Arthropoda > Insecta > Hymenoptera > Apidae > Lepidotrigona > Lepidotrigona ventralis. The sequence goes on along the minus strand of NIPQ01090890.1, from coordinate 26,425 downwards.
GTTCCGCCCTAGTCATAACGTGTCCTCTGCTTCCGTACGGGATATCTCCGCCGAGAATGCTTGAAATAAATCGCCGTGGTGCTGTACTGATTGGTGTGTTGGTTGGTGCATTCGTTGGCGTATTGTTTGATGTGTTGCTTGGTGCGTTCGTCGATTGCCATTGTGGTGGTGGTGAAGATACTGGGCTACTGCTGCGTAATGATTCCGGGGTTGTCGCTCGATCATCGTCCGTTTTCTCACGATCTACGTATAGTATTACATTTTTTTTATGTTTATACAATACTTTTATTCAGGACGTTTTTCCTTCATTTTATTATGCTATATATTTATATATTTATTTATATATTTATATATTTATATATTTATATATATGCTATATATTTATATATTTATTGAATTTTTATTATAGTATTTAACTAATTTAACTAATTGCAGTGTAAAATCTGATCAAAGTATATAAGTGGAATTAAGTGATTTCAACGCTAGGATCATGGACGATTAATCTGTGTTACGGAAAATATATTTTCGAATAACCAGATATATTTCAAGTGTTTGCAGTATCACTACATGTAAAATATTTGGTGCGTCAAAGTGCTGCGATAGTCGAAAAGTTTTACGGCATTATGATTACAAAGAGGATATTATTAAATTGTGGAAACTAAACCCGGTGATGCTTGAAACGCTTGAAATTTAAAATATCGCGTCATAAAATCTTCGATTGAAAAGAACTTTTTGTAAAGGATGTGGAAGAGCACATAGGTAATATTAACAAATTAAAGTGGGATAGATCAATTGTTGTTGCAAAGCTGTCCAAAGTGAAGATTAAAATTAGCAAATTTAGTTCGGCTACGACTGCCGACGAAAATTCAGTGTCCGACGCGTCTGGAATACGTAATGAGCAAACGGTTATAATATGGGCTCGTGGATGGTTGAATTTATGAGCAACCTTGAGGGGGTTCGTAGGTACCGTATCGCATGCTATACTCTCTTTCCACGCGTCCTTCACGCACCGTCTCGCGTAATTCGTCCTCGAACAGCAACGCTTCGCGCACGATCTAACCTTAACTTCCACTAAAACTCGCTCGAAAAACCGTTTCTCTTATTAAACAGTGAAGGGCGTGAGATTCTATCAACCGTTTAAATCACCTCGCCTGAGATACTTGAAAAAAGTGCAGAAAGAAATTTCGAAAAATTCAACGATTTAAAGAAACGATTAAGAAACTTAAAAAAAAAAAGAGTAAAAGAGTCGATTGCTTCAATTAATTTTTATATTCTTATATAGAATCAGAATACCATAGTTGTCGAAGTACTAAATTAAAAATCTTAGAACATGTATATTATGTTTGTTTTGAAAAGTTGAATAATAACTTTATACCACAAGAAGTACATAATACGCAGTAAATAATATACGATGTGATATATGAATAAAAATATACAAGAAATATTTGTAAATTACATCATAAAATATAATTGTATATATATATATTAAAAGTCCTAAGTCTGTATAACTTCAACATTGAAAATTATTCAACTAACAATTAACAAGCTTCAACAAAGTTCAATATGCCTCAGTAAAATAAATAAATAAACTCTGATATTGAAATTTAACGTTGAAAATTTCAAGCGGTATAAAAATATTAAAAGAAAAAGAGTACGATGCAACAAGATATTGATTACCTCGCTGTCATCTTTCCTATCAATTTCAAAAAAAATGATAATTCATGAAAGTTAACAATCGAAATTAGCGTCAAAAATCGACGTACGGAATTTTCCCCATTTTCATCAATATCGACAAAGTATTTCGCTTTACGGTTACTTTTTTCACATTCACCACCTTGTTCAAGCTCGCGTTACAGCTACGCGCGTTACTCGATCGAACGACACTCTGAATATAAAATAATGATAACCTTGCGCGTACAAGTACGAACGAACGAGCTACACGTTTCAGTGTGCAACTTTCCATCGTTCGACAATGATATTTACGACGAGTAAAACGCAACCAGGAGGAGCGCCCTTCAAGGACAGTCTGGCAAGCAATTACACGCGGTTTCGAATCGTTTGATCGAGTTGGGCCGGGCTCGAGGTGTCTGCCCGCGTTTGTAATTTTCTCTCTATTATCGCCGGGTTCGCTCGTGTCTGCGTTCTCTTGACTTTGACACCGACTGCGTTTTGCGAATGGAGCACGAGGACATCGCGTCGGCCGGCGAAGCCATTCGAGCGGAAACCAGGAAACCAGCCGCGAGGACACGCCGCGCCGCACCGCTTTTTACCAGCACGTGCGCGCGACTATCACGAGGAAAGGCTTTTCCGCTCCGCGTTTTCATCTCTGTTCACGCTTTCGAGCATTAATTTAAATAGCGAATAAATTTCTTCTGACGAACTGCTGACTGGCGATTAACTAGAGAGCTAAGAGTTGCAATAATGCGAGTTTACGGCTATTCAACTCTCTTCTTTTTTGAATCTCTAGGCAGACTCTATAGATATAATATTAAAGGAATAGATAATTTTATATTTGTGTATATTTTGTGTACTTATAAATTGCATAAAAATCCGTAGTCTGATTGCAAGAGCAATGTTATTTTGACTGAATAATTTTTTTCTCACTCACGATTATCGACCAATTAGTGGTTTGAAAGTTGTAATCGTATAAGCCTGTTTATATCATGAAAATGTAACACGACGGGGAACAAAGTTATTTATGAAATGAAATTCAAATTTAGCTCATTAAAGGCCAACTAGCAATTTATCATAATATTATAAATAGTTCAACTCCTTGAAATTTCATAAAATTACGGGATTTTATATGGAAGACATCGTGAAGCTTTATCATTTTCTTTTACATCATCAATATTAAGAATTCGATGATATAAATTCGATAGTAAGAAATTGCGAATGAAACACTGTGTTAACGCAATGTTGCTCCATTACGAGTCAAGACTTGAAGTGAACTTTTGACTAAATGCTAACTCGTGACTAAAACCACTATGATAGAAGATTGTATCGCCTAATAGGCGTACTATTGCTCAATTCCTCATCTCTTCGAGAAAAATAATAAATACTAGTAAATTACTATTAATCAGAGTCAATCTTCGGGAGTGTCGATATAATACGTGACACTTGTCAAATCAAGGATCATTAGAATTTCAAACGTCCTTCGTTCCCGCTACCAGAGGCAATTGCGAAAGCCACGTCCCTCGGACGAAACGTGTTTCTATAATCGGACAGAAAGAGAGAGAGAGAGAGAGAGAGAGAGAGAGAGAGAGATTTCACGGTACTAGAGAGACGGGTGGGCCAAGCTTTTCGAGAACGCTTCTAACGACAAGGTTTTACGCAAGCGGTTGCGTCACACCACAAAGTCGAAGGTAACAAGTGGGTCCGCGCTGGAGAGGAACCAAAATGGCGGGCCCTGTTCGCGGTTGAGCAACCTTCGAACAGAAAAGAATCGACTGGTATACGTGAGATTCTCGGACCAAATCCCTCGAACAGGTCCGGGGCCGTGCTATAAATACCTGCGCGAGCTTCGTGACCGGCGTGCCGATCTTTTTCTTCGTCTTTCTTCTTCGTCGAGTCGCTTCCTCCCTCCTCGGAGGAAGTGTCCTCTGTCCTTCTCTCTCTCTCTCCGTTTCTTCTCCACCTTCTTTCTTCCGTTTGGACGGCGAGGGAGAAAGGCAGGCTACGAGAGAGCGAGAGGAAGAAGCAAGAACCGGTACTTCGAGTCTCCACTTCAGCAGGGACGAGGCAGCTCCCTGCCGAGAGACTAGCGATGCCCATTCGATTCTCTCTCGCGTCGCGAGTTTTCGAGCAATTTAGCTGTACCGAGGATCCAGCCGTCTCGAGTCCCTTATCGAGAGTCGAGAATCGAAGAGAGGAAAAGAAAGAAAGAGAGAGAGAGAGAGAGAGAGAGAGAGAGGAAAGAAGAGACCGGTTAAGAAAGACCGAACGGTCTCTTGGTGAACGAGAAAGATCTGATAGCTGTTCGAGCCTTGACCGTACGCAACACCCCCGTAACGTTCGTTCTATATTAAACTAACTCTCTTTGTACGTTCCTCTACTGTGTTAATACGACAAAGAACACGAATCTATTTGATTACGTAGAAATGTTCACAAGTTAATAAAAAGATACACGTATATCTTGTAACGTGTAAGTAATTACAACAAAAGGAAAAATTTCTAGGATTTTCGTACGTATTTTATCGGTTATATATTGTTAATTTCGCCAAACTAGTTGTAACAATTATTTCTTCTTTCTATATCCTATGTAGTTGCAAATAATACAATCTGGGATCTTTTTGGAAAAACAGTATCTACTTTACACGAAAAACCGTGTATGGAATAATAAAATAAAGAAAACTATATATAATTCAATGACTATATCCTCGAGGATATATCTTGAGTAAACTTGATGATGACTGTCGTTACTATTACCAGAGAAACTCGTGCAGCGAAGAAAGATGAACAAATGCATCGTGCACAAAACCCAGATAATGACTGTCGCTGTTATTATATCGGAGAAACCTGTTGTACATCTATCTGAAGAAGACGAAGAGCAAGTGTATGATACAAAAATTGAACTTGCCGCCAGGAGAACGCGTGACATTGAAGACGAGCCATTGCGAATTTACCGGGAGATTTACGATATCGTGACGTTAATCTACCTCTATAAATTCTCGATTCTCGTTTCGCAGGTGATTCCGTCGTGTAGTTGACGACCAGGACTTCCCTCGTTGCAGAAATCAAAAGACATGACAAAGATACTACGATAATAATGCTCGGGTCTGAGCAGCCGGCGCGCCGCGTAGACAGTTCCATTTTAAATGAGGCCCCGCGAACTCGATCGCTATAAAGATATGGTCCAAGGCGAGCGAGAACGTTCGACTGTAAGCCCACAGGGGCTTGACGTTAAAAAGTAACGGGCTGAAGAGTCCACGATGACGAACGCGGTGACGTCGCGTTTGCTTTTTTCCCTTCGGTCGTTTATCTGCCGCCTTTAATGCGCTCGCGATTTGAATCCTTGGAATTTTGACTGAAATCTTCAAATCATTTGGCCGAGTCAAACTGATTAACTGATTAAATGTTTACATCGCCTCGTCAACGATCCCAAGTTTTACACGAATCGTATCTAGAAAAAGACAAAAGAAAGGGATCGATTTAAGAGAAAATGACTACCCTCCGTCGAACTTTCACGCGTATCGTACACACGAGGACAAAGTTCATGATCAAACGGAAAGAGCCAGATTGGATATTCATTCTGGCGGGAGAAGCCTCGACTCGTTAGCCATTCGTGGTTGGTTGTCTGCTCGATCGGACGAAACGCCTCGGCTTAGCCGACCTACTTACGCCCGACCACTCCCTCAGATCCTTTTTTTCTCCAGTTTTTCCTTTCCTTTCCTTTTGGCTACCCGCAGTGCTACGAACCTTCGCCGCTTGCACGCCGCCGTTTATCGTTTATCGTTTATTCGTGTTCACACGGACACACAAACAATACGCTGACTTTGTTCTCTCTCACCAACCGATTTCTCAATTTGCATCCTATCCACCACAGGTTCGATACTTTTCAGTGATTTCCAACCAACTCGCGCACCTGTGCCTCGAAAGCGTTGCTGCCATTGAAGATTCGTAACCAATGTGAATCGGTTAGAGGCGATCTACAGATCCATTTTATCGATCACGAATTCAATTTTTGCGGTGAACCAAATGTAATTACTATAGAGAGAAACCATTGTCTCGCTGATTTGTTTTTAGATTTGAAATAAGGCTTTAGTTTCTTCTTCGTAGCAAATTTTAGCTTGTTTTCGAGTATCATCAGAGTGAAAAAGTTCAACCTCTTCTCTTGAGGGAAATAATTTCTATGTATAGTAGATTTTTAATTTTGTAGCTAACACCAAAGACTGTCAATTCGTTTCTGGTCGATTCAAATTCAAGGTACTTTAAATTATATGCAGATGCGTCTCATTAAACTTCGTAATATGATGCAACCATGCAAAAATTTAATTCTTCCCTGTGTGAACTCTGAAAACAATCCTACTAATTTGCTAAAATATACTGTTCATAATTTTTAAAAAAATTTAATATTTACTCTCAATAGTTTCATTAACGATCTGACTTACTTATTAACACATGATACTTATGTTTTACCCAAAGCCTGATCATTCCAAGTCCAATTTCAATTGATGCATAAATAGTCCACATTGTCTATAGAGGCTTAAACAGGAAAAAATCACACATCTGGGAAAGAAAACTCGGTTGCCATCTTACACTCGATACACGTGTACGTTCAATAAGGTGTGACTGCTGAAAAGAATGCGCACCGCGAATAATAACATGATCGACATTGTTCTGATGCTTGATCGAATTCGTCGCAACCGGTCGACGCAATGACCATCATCATTTGACACGTGTATCGTTTTTATTTATTCTCTCTTCTTCTGTATCTCTCTTTCTTCTAGTAATTACGTATCTAGAATAATGACGAGCCTTGTAAAAACGTACATAAAGTATTCGAATTAATTATAGATGTCTTGTAATATTTAATGAATCGCGTAACGTATAATAACAGTTAATAGAAAAGAACCTATCTTAAAAGCATTTTAGGCATCTTTTAGATTAAAGAGCCTCTGGTAAGTAAGTGTTTCGCGTAAAAAAGAAATTCTACAGAAAATCTCTGTTTTTATACAAATTCATATATTTTCACGCGAATTAAAAAATTCAGTAAATACGATAACGAATATTTGGATATTTTATTATTTTTACATATTACCTGCGTCAAATGCAAAAGTCAAATAAGAATCCAATTTAACGAGATAGAGCTTGGAAAAAATCTTGATTATTTGTTAATGTTGTACATATATATATGCATACATCGTAGAATATCGAGAAAATCAGCCAAGACACGTTGTGACAATTTTAAGCGAGCAGCGTCTAGGGTTTCAGAAACTCATACAATTGAAATGAATCCAATAGTTATACTATGTATAAGTCATCGTCATGCTTGTTTACTCCATCGACGTATAAGTTTATCTCGATTAGCCTATTACGCATTTTTAAAAAATATCAACCTATTAAATATTTTTAATTTCAACAACGTATTAATATTACTAATTATTAACTGGTATTGGTAGGGCAATGTGTTTGAGGTAACTTCTAGAAAGATCGAAGAAGATGAGAATATCATTAGAACAAGAAAAAGAATTCATTTCTTTATCCTTAAAATTTCTTATATTTCTATAATATGACGATATGTAAAATGTGGAATTTATGGTAATATACTATTAACCTATTTGCCTCACGACTTAAATTGCACGATCAGCTCATATTAACGAAATTCATACGACTGATCATATGTAAGCAATCTATGTTTAGCAAATTATTCATAATTTGTCTGGATTTAAATATTCACTATCCTATATTAATGTTCATACGGAAATATTAAAATTATAAACAAAATTATACTTTGTACAATCAATAGTCAAATTTCTTGAAATTTTAGAAATTTCTGGAGTCCTTGGAATTATTTTTCATTTTATTATTTAGAACATTTAGAAATAAGCAGAATTCGGTCATAAATTGGTTGACTAAATTGAAAATGAAATGCTATGGCTGTTATCGCATCAATTGCATTACATTAATCGTCGATAAAAATTCTGACGTATTAATTATCACTACTCGATAATTATTACAATAATTATTATCACATATTATTACACATTGTGTTATAAACTAAATTCCAACAAAGTAAATTTTAACGCGTGACTTAAATATTTAAAACAATGCTGGAATTTAGTCTACAACCTAATATATATTTACAACTGCTTACAACTATTAATTGTATGTTACAAATCAGTATTAACAATTAACGTATTAACTCGTTGCGTTTCAATTTCAGCAATCCGACAGCGCTTGACTCCATTATCTGAATGCTGAAACACAGTTTACAACCTAATAAAACTGCTAATCAGTCGATAAACGCGTTCACTGATGCGGAATAAATTATTGCTTTACCTAATCGCTGGATATAGTTCCTCTTCGCCATGTAATTCGAATCAAAGGGTTAAATCGAAATGATTGGCAAGGAGAATCGCGAAAAAGCAGGGTCAGTGTTGCTGCGTGGTATCTGCGTAGCGTTTGCGTAGCGGTACCGTGTGTGGGTCGAAGCATCGCGAACAGCAAGGTGACATTATACACGCAGGCACCACCTTGCCTTACGTAATGGAAACGCGTTGTCCCTCCTCCTGTCGTCCGTTAATTCTTCTTCGACCGCGACGTCTCTCTCTCTCTCTCTCTCTCTCTCTCTCTCTCTCTCGAACGCGCCTCTCCTCTCTCGCGAATAACGCCTTTCTAACCGCGTGAAACGGAAGATCAGGACCTTGACCTTGTCACTTGGTGAAAAGTCGCGACGAAAGAAACGACTGCCACTAGACGCAAGCAGAATTCTCTCGACAGAGATCTCGACATTGCACTTTACTCGCTGACGCTAGCGACTAGTCGGGGATGTTCTCGATGAAATTTAAATCCTGTTTTTCAACAATTAATTTGCATCACTGGTCTCGAGCTTCTGATTTCGTAACGACTTTATAAAGAGAACGCGATAGTTTTAACAGTAGCACTAACTATAAGCGATCAATGTGAACAGTTACTAATTTGTTTTAGAGTAGTTTTACATTCGGATTTACAGCGTTCCGTCTTTTTCGAAATTTGAATGACTTTCTTGTAAAATATATGAATAAAATTTTTTTAATATTCTTTGTCGTGTTATAAATTTTTCCCCATCCTTTGCATTCTAATTTTTCACAGTTTTTATATTTTAGTTTTAGTGCTAGTATTTAGAATTCTATTTGTAAAAGAAAGCTTTATTTATATGAACTTGTTGGAAGACAATTTGTTCGTTGACAATTAAAATTCAAGTATCACAGAAATGATGAGTCTTTTCAATATCTAGGATTTTTCGTTTATGTATATACTAGAAGAATAAGTACATTCAAGCATATTTCATTGTAATTTCATTCAAGTAATAAATAAAGTTCATATAACGAAGTTCTACTGTCTTAGTTGATTCTATTCTTAAATGAATTTCTAATAATTGGATCCAGTTATTTGAATTCTTTATAAGCGAAAAATCATAAACTTCTATCATAACATGAACTTAAGAAGCTACGTTAGAATTCTATTTGAATATCGTTTCATATTGGAACAAAATATTAATTAATGTTCAATTAAATGAACCCTGTTATCCAAACACAAACTTTTATCATGTGAACGACATATAATTAATAAATTACATTAATACTACGTGCACGGAAATTGGTGAACTTCTATTACATGAGCTCTTTGAGTTCAGATAAATGAAATTCTGATAAATGAGTTCAGATAAATGAAATTCTACCATATGTAAGTTTCAAAAATTAATATATTGAAATTAATATATTAAATTAATATATTATAATTAATATTAATATTAATATATTAAAATAATTAATATTAATATTAATATATTAAAATATTGAAAACAGTAGCAGATAAAAAGAGTGCGTTCTTATACGTAAAAATCTAAAAGAGTCTTATCTTAGATAAGAGTCGATATCTTAAATTAATGCAATTATGTAGTTTAAAGACTCGCTATTTTCCTCTTATTCTTCCAATATTCTTTCATTATTTTCCATCAATTATAACTCCGCTACACGGAGACGCATAGAACGTGTTTTCGAGAGCTATAGCGAGCCTTGACATTGGTTGCACATACAGAAACGTAATCGGTAGAGTTCCACCTCTTTTACGTCGTCTTTTACAGGAAACGAGCAGGAAAAACCGGTACGATACTGGCGCGCGATTAAACGGACGTAGCTACAACACGCCAAAGCGGAAAATTTTCCCTTCCTTTTTTTTTCTTTTTCTTCTCGGTCGTGGCTCTTTAGCGACGATTATCGCGACGATCACTGCAACGATGGCAGCTTTAACGTTGAAGATTCAACAGCTTTTTTTTTTGAATAACTTCGTCACAATCTTGGAAAACAAATCTTTCCTTAAAACATTTCTTTCGTCGTGACGTAGATGACATTACACGCGATTTCGTAGAATAAAATAGTCATCGACTTATCCGACAGTATTTTGCGGGAAAGTTTAAAGAGATACGGAGTTGAAATTTATCCGAGAGATGCATACAGCGCGACGATTAAGCACTCAGTCTTGTATTCATATCTCTAGATCTAGATCTCTAGTTTAAATTAACCGCAATTGAAATGACAACAGTGATTAATGCTACACGTTTTTTCCTTTGTAATTAGCTTTATAATCAGAAGCAAAACAGAATGGAAGCGTATTTACTTTTGAATTTTCTCTCAATTTTTATTTGTTTCATTTGTTTCGAATAATTACTCGTTCGTACAAAGAATAACAATATCCGAGCAAGACGTCACGAATGCTGATGTGTTCGCCATGTCGGCAGATCGCGAATGCAAGCCGATATTTCTCCTATGATGGATATTTTTTTTTTTTCTTCAATTGTAAAGCAAAAACGAACACAGAGAGGAAAAAGAATTTTTCGGTTCGAGCCGAAACTCTGAGCATTCTTTTTCAATGATACACCTGCCTATTCCTTTGCGGTTTCACATCTTGTTACGTGTGTATCTCGTTTCAGAAAGACTGTTCCAAGTGTCTGATTAGCACGAAATGATCGTTTCGACTCGAGCTGAGACTGAACCATTGATTTGTATCACCTCCTCGCCACTAAGAAAGAAACGATATCGGAGGATTGTACAAAAGATGAAGAAGAACAGAGATACAAATAAGGTAAAGTAGAAGTAGCTACGAATGGGATCGAGTCGAATCCGAGTGAAGTTTGAAGTTTCGTTTCATGGATAGAATAGATTATAATATCCACTCAAGAGTAAAAATTTCAACGATATTCTATTCATTTTATATAGTAGAATATGTTTCGAAAAAATGTAACTCGTAAGTACTCGAAGGAGAAGCTCAAAGTGATACACCTCTTGTATGCGATTCGTTCCTCTTCAATTCTCGGACATAAGTTAGACACGTTTGGAAAATCTTGATATCTGTACTTGAGATCTTGCGTGAAAAAAATTCGAGCCTACTTGTGAGATACTCGTCCCCATCTCTAGAGACAGGATTGCACGTAGAGAGATCGGAAACAAACGAAAGTGGCTGGTTCACAGGTGNTTTTTTAAAAAAAAAAAAAAAAAAAAAAGAAAAAGAAAATCAACGTTCGAGGAAGTTAGACATTATCTAAGTGGCGGAGAGAATGATCGCGAGTAGACTCGAGTAAAACCAAAGGCTTGACGGCGTTCCTGCAAACACTCTCCACGGCGCGGCGGCGGTCGCAACAGATTTATCGAGCCCGAGCGTTTTCTGCACTTGGCCCCTTTGCTTCGAAAGAATTTCGGTCACGGCCCTCTTGCGCCATTAGCCTCCGCACGCGGCACAGCACAGTCGTTAATGCGGCTGTTTCTGTGCGAGGACTCGTTGCCCCGTGTGCACGTCCAGCGTGTCAGTGAACAAGTGAGTCGCGTGTGTGCGTACCAACCAGACAGACGTAGCCACGTTTCTGCCTTCTACCTGCTTACGCCGCTTTCGATCACTCGCTGAACTTGTTCTCCACACGGCCAGAGGTCCACACCGCTCTGTGTCGTTTCAAAGCCAACCGACCGCAATATACCTATCGCAACGTTTACCCTGTTCACTAGACGCCGTGCGCCTTCTTAAGACGTCGTTCGAGCTGTCCTCTGATAATCTTTGCTCTCGCCGTTCAGTTAATTACTTTCAGTTAATTAAAATTTACGACGCCGATATAAATGCATCCTCTTGACTTTTATGGACTGTAGCTAAAGAAACAGAAACTTAAATAGTTGCGTCCCTTCTGAAAAATTGTTGCTTAACTTGTTCTTTGACATTTCCAGATATTTCTGCGGATATAATTAAAGGAATTTCTATTTACCTTGGATATATTTTATACATCGCATGTTCTCTCAGACAACTGTCCGGCGTGATTTACGAGACGTTTTAGACATTTCGACAGCGCAATTCGCTTGGACCAAATTCGCGGTCCATCGAGTAAGTAGCATTTCGAGCAATTAGAGGAGTCGAAAATATACGTACGTGGACAGGTTTCTCGCGTGATTGTCATTCCCATCGCTAGAGGAAACCCGTACCTCTGATACCCACATACCAGTACACACACGCGAGACAACACGCACACGCGCCTGCTTCGAAATGCACGCACGACCAACACCGCGAGCGGTGCATTGTAATTCGTCACAATGACTGCACATCCTGGTGTACTAGTCTTTGGCACAGGTGCGCGATTACCTACGTGTCAACGACAGCCGAACGTCGCGTCGCCTCCGACTAGTGCTACGCGCTCGTCTAGTCGTACATTATACCCTGCATACGCTAGCTTTGGAAAGTGACACAATTTTAAATGGTATTTCGCGAATCTCGTTCGACTTTGCAAGAAAATTTCATATTATTATTATTATTACGTTCGGTGGGGAACTATTTTCTTACCTGTGAACTTGTGAATAATCGATTGAATCGATGGAGAAAATTTTATAATATTTGTCGTCAGTCTTCGTTGCATTTCAATTCAACGCATTCTAAGCGCACGATCTCCTTTTGGTGAGGATCACGACTAACTATGAGTGGAATGGGCGCTATAAAACTGTACGAAAAACAAAGCGGACTTATAAATTTAATTTAACAATTGATAGTAATTAAATAATAGTGGATATTAAAATTGGTATATCTATAAGAATGAATTCATTTTATCGTAGCGTCCTTTTGTTTCTAAGAAATAATAAAATATAATATCTACAAAATTTGTTTATCTACAAAATATAATATCTACAAAATAAAATTTTATAAAATATAATATCTACAAAATATAATATCTACAAAATTTGTTTCTAAGAAATAATAAAATATAATATAATATCTACACTCTCGTCACATACCTGACGTAAACTAAATTAATCCAACATTTGAATTTCCATGTTGATTATTAATGCGAAACTTCTCATGGAAATGGAACATTTCTGAGAATACGAGAAATACAAACTTTACAGCAATATTTCAAATCGTTTAAATATTAATCGTGCATTCTATATGCAAATTTCCTATGAGTACATAAGAAATCCACGATCGATTGAATCGATCTGCCTTTTAAAGCACGATGAAAGAATTGAGAATCCCACTGAATCGCAACATTAAATACTGGAAGTCTCGTTATAATCTCCGCGGGCATATTTTCCCTTATCGTTCATCTCATTTCCATAACCGACGATTAATCCTGGATCGAGCGGAAAAACGTTCGATAAAGATTCCGACTCGAGGAATGTGAGAGCTTGGTTCTTCTCGGTCGCTTTTCTATTTACGACTTCGAACCGGCTATCACTCCCTCTCCATCTTCCCTCGATCCCGGCTACGAGATTCTAACATCGCGAGCGCCGAGCTCGCCTTGGCCGTCATGGAATCACAGACATTGACGAGCAGCTCGTGCAAATTCCCCTGTGCTTGGTCGTTGCGCAATTCGCGCGGGAATCGTGCGAAACTTGAAAATTCTCGTAGTAACGGGCGTTGTAACGCGTTGCGCAACGTCGCGTAACGTCTGTGTAATTAAATTGAACCGTAATACGCGAAACGTCTCGTAAGGAAAAAAAAAAGCCATATTCTGAACGAATCGCTTTCTTTACCCTCGAGTTCTATATTCTGATAAGTCGATTTTATGTTAACTCTCAATATCAAGGACCCGTATCAAAAAGACACAGCTGATTTTATTTTATTATTCCAAACACGTTCATAAATTTGTATGAAATATACTATATTCCGAGGGGGAACGTCTATTTTTAGTAAAATTCGTTCGCGTTTATGCAAATTTACACCGATATATTGCGAATGTTAAGGAGTTCACATTTCGTTATACGAAAATCACATTTTGACGTGAAATTTGTCTACATTGAATTTTATATTTCCACTTTTGTGTAATATGATATAATGAATATTATTCAATTAGCAAAACGATGCGACGCTGTAAGCATACGAATTACGCGATTAGACTGTGCTACGGTGAAGCGCGCGTGTAGAGTATCGTGACGTCTCGCGTATGCGGGCGTCGATGTCTCCGGTTCGAAGCGTTGGAAGTGGCTGATCGGACTTCGTATTACGAAGGTACGCATGAAAAAAGAAGGAAAACTCTGCACACGTTGTGCATAAGAAATGTGTATGTTTTCATAGTTACGCGGACACGTCAGACTGTTCCAGCGTAGATTGATCGATAAAGATTGTTGAATCTCATCTAACGGATAAATGCAATAAATCTACCAAGTACGACGACTTTGTACGTATTAATATTCAGTGGTTTCTTTATCTTCAACTATTAACGGGACACTGATGCAAGTATAAAGGTGAAACAATTGATCTGAATTATCAAGAATAAATCTCCGAGTCGACTTCTTTCATTTTTCTTCTTTACAATGCATTTACAGTGCAGCGAGACGAATCTATTACCGATCGATTGAATTAAAGGTGAAATGGATCGCTGTTGCTATCGGGAACTTTTATCGAAAAACGGTGGCGAATTAATGGAAATTTTAAATTAACTAAATATATAATATGCGTCTGTTTATCTTATATAGGGATCTTTCGCATTATCGAGCGAAGTATCAGCGCGAAAACAGCTGCGTGACGTTGGCAATCATTGTTAATAAACGTGGAACAATTTCGTCGGATTTATCGCGATACGATAATCGGCAATCGCCGAGTAAACGCTCCTGTCGACGAGAATGGCTCGTAAAATTTTTCGGTCCCTTTCAGCCATGGGAAGCAAAGCATGTTTTATTCTGTCTCTGGAAGGAGTAAAATTACGCGTTCCGGGCTTCGTACGTTTAATTGACACAAGAGCTGGCTAATGAGTAACATCGTCGGAAAGTAAATTTGCACCTGCGGCGCGTGATAATCGATACGGGGCCATCGACATCGAGCCTCTCGAAACGATCGACCGTGTCTGTGCGGCACGGAAAGGAAAAAAAGAAAAAAGAAAAAAGAAAAAAGAAAAAAGTAGAAAGAAGAAGAGGAGTGCGACGAAAAAGAGGAACCGGTTCGAGTCATTTTTCTAAACCAGTTTAGGACCAACTTCGCCGGGACCCTGTCTACTCACTATACCGTTGTAAAAGAACCACGTCAGGCTATCATCGCGCGCTATGACCACCGAATAGGCGCCCCAGGCTGAAAACCCAATTAACCTGTCTTCCAATCAATTACATAACTGAACATCAATTTTGATTCCGAGCTTGAAAATTCAAAACACGGAACGCACAGCTCCTGCTTCCTCTGTTCGTACATCTCTTCGTTCTATGGTATATTTAACGTCATTGATTTGACTTTGTTTCGCGAGCGATTTAATCGCATTCGATTACTACGTAGTTTCGCTTTAATTTTCAAATTCTTTTTCCTGTTTAAATCCTGCTGTTCGTGGAACTAACGTGGTATGGAGTACGCGGAAAACATTGTTTACACGCCGTTGTTCACGCACAATACCGTTGTTCGGTGATGACCGCTGCAAAGAAAGAATGATCCGTTGTCAATGACACAAGTGTCACGAGATGAATATGATCATTACGTAATTCGTGATAATGAAACAGCTCGATTTTTTTTTTGTTCGTTTCAGCTTCTACGTAAACCGTAACTAATTATTCTTAACGATTACTGCCGTTTTGATCATAAAATTGCACGACGATTGCTAGAAGAAACGTTATTAGCGTTTGATGAAGTTTCGTAATACATTTTTCCACGAATTCTGCTGTAAACTTGATCAACCTGTACGCGCCGCTGAATAAGGAAGCGTGAATTGAAATTTATCTCTCCTACCAAGATCATTTAAAAAGAGTGTCAGTTTTCGAACGTTAATGCAACTGAGCGTGGAACAATAACGCATTATGCAAAGCACGAGATAATGACAGCGCCACAAATCAAATTTGCAAAGGAACTCCTAAATTGCAACGGCACCTGTGCGCGCCCGATTCGTTTGCACCTGCGGAACTGGCCCAAAATATTCTTGCGCACGCACTTCTTTTTTTTTTCCTCTTTTCTTTTTTTTTCTCCCCGGACAATCAAGTGCAAGAAAGTAGTCTCACCGAGTCGAAAGAAACCGAGAATTTTAATGAACCGCCGAAACCGGCTTCGCAATCTTCGCGGCGAATCGATATTTATTGCGACACGGAGAAATTGTTACAATTCTTCACGAATCCATCTTTGAACTTTGCATCGCGGTTTCTTCAGCTCCAATTGGGCAGACAATTGATATTTCGTGAAATATTAGAAATTAATGTGCTCGATTGCGTATAAGGTATATTTATAATTTGACACTTTGACTTATGTCACTGAAATTTTCATCTTCTATTACATATTTTCGCGTCAAGTGTCTTTTGCTGATAGTCAAAGCAAATTAAGAGGTTTGACTCTCTACAGTGACATAAAATTCTCTACGGAGATTTAAGAGTTTTTCAGTGTTAAGTAAAGATAATTGACTGAGAGATAATTGACTTACATTGGTGTTTATTCACGATAAGACTAAGTGGTTCGGATTCACTGTCAAGAGGACTTCCCTTGTCATTACAAGGTGGCGGACTCTTGCCAAGATGTTGTGCCTCCAACAGCCTTAGCTGCTGCTGATGTAGCCGGTTTTTGATCAGGAAGATTTTCGGCATCCTGACGGAAGTTGACGCGCGCTAACGTGACACTTCACCCTATAGTTTCACGCCACCATTCCCACGACCGATAGCAGTTGCGTTCCTTGGAATCATCAACTGCATCAATAATTACTCTTTCAGTCTCTTCGAACGTGCTTCTAATGGTAATCAGGCAATCACTGTCTGTTCTCGAAAGCACCGCAACGTACGACGAACGCGTATATCACTTTTGGCAGCAAAGTAGAATTCCAAGTTTACAACGGTGTCAGTGATCCAAGTTACAAGCTAGACGTGCTCACATTCCCAATTAATATCCATCTCGAGCGTTAGAAGAAATATTCATGGCAAGAACGTTGAATATTAAGCAAATCGAAATTTTCTTTCTGATCACTGTTTCGATAAATCACTGTTAACGATGTTGCATGACATTCGCGAAGTTCATAGATAGATCAGCCTCTCTCTGTTCTCGGTCAGTCCAAGGTCTCTGTCTTTCTTTCTTTCTTTCTCTCTTACTGCCTATCTTTTTCTCTACTCTCTCTCTCTCTCTCTCTCTCTGTCACGGATTTACAGTTATCCTGGACAGAGGCCGCAGATCAACTGAACGCACACGAACGACCAACCTCTGGTGAACAACTGAAAGACTTCGTTGTCTGCTCGCTAGGCCGGGCCCCGAGCCCCATCCCCACCAACGACCGATTTCTCCCCACTTCGCTCGGCCAACAGGCCCTGGTTCCCCTACTTGATCGCGACTGGCACGCTATACAGCCCATCCAGATTATTTGGTCGCTTTAGCAAGCGCGCGGGGCCTGTTGGAGATGGAAACCGCTCGCGGGACGGCGCATGCGCGTAACGGAGCATCGTACGTGTGCTGAAGCGTGCGAGGACCCCTCTCCCCTCCACTTCTCGCACTGGTGGTTCCCTCCCGCGTCTCACGTTCGCGTCTCTTTTTTAACG
Source organism: Lepidotrigona ventralis hoosana (assembly GCA_002806875.1). Classification (NCBI taxonomy): domain Eukaryota; kingdom Metazoa; phylum Arthropoda; class Insecta; order Hymenoptera; family Apidae; genus Lepidotrigona; species Lepidotrigona ventralis. Next base: position 8,777 of record NIPQ01090890.1, on the reverse strand, counting down.
GAGACGCGTTTTATCCTGACCGTGTCTCGCCTCGTCTTTTTCTTCCTATTCTCTTTCTCTTATTCTTTTACTCGCTGGTCGAACATTGTCTTTACGGTAGCCGGTTTATTCGCTGATATTTTTCGTACTTCTTCGCTTTTCTCTCTTTCCGGCGAACGCGCGAACCCGATCGAGTTTTTCCTTCAAGCGGCACGGCGGCTTCTTCAAAATTGTCCCCGTTCCTGCGCACAGCCGTTTTGATGAACGATCTCGGGAGAAAGGGATCTTTAATTATAGGATTTTTATTATGAAACTCAGAACCAGAGTTTAGCTTTGTTATTAAAATAGGAAAAGATTGGAGATATCGACAAGAACGAGGTATTAGTACGAATATTTCAACGCGCAGACACCCAACGTGAAATGTGAACTCACAACTTCCTCGGTCATACGCCATATGTGCGATTCGCTACAATTGCACGCACGTTTCTCTAATAAACGTAGTAGTATGTACGTAGGTAGTATATTAGTATACTGGTTTATGATGGATTCGATTCACGGTTAAGGCTAGGTTCTCGTCTCTCACTACTAACGTGGTTATGTTGTCAAGCACACATAACGACTTTGATATGAACTATTTTGTTAGCTATATTAACACGTAACTTCTTGTTTGCGGGATATTTTAAACGTGTCCCGATTCATCGTAATCTTCATTACGTAAATAGAAAAAAATAAGTATTACATAGAAACAAATCTGAAGAAGTCTTTAAAGTTTTTTTAGATTATTTAATTTATATATATATATATATATATCTTTGTTTTTAAAGTCTTTAAAGTCTTTAAAGTTTTTTTAGATTATTTAATTTATATATATATATATATATATTATATATATATATAT